>JAXCGZ010021303.1:0-57765 GCA_037179515.1 Halocaridina rubra | reverse complement strand
ACAACTAAAATGTCGTAAGTAAAATTCTGGAGTGTTGCCAATAGGCACAGATACTATGCAAAATACACCAAAGATAAGCTAACGGCATACAAAGCAGCCAGATTACACATATCTACTAGTAAGTGAGATAAAATTTATTTTTGAGTGACAACTCAGACACAGGAAGGGCTTAGCCTAGGCTCTATAACGACACCAAAGTTTTTCTTCCTAATCTATGAGCAGTCAATGCTTGAATATAAAACACAATTATAAGCAAAATACTTAATATGCTTACTCCCAATTCCTAAATCCCAACGAAATTTAAACAATTCTTAACAAATATCACCTTTAAAGGATATATAAAACACGAATGCTTTAAGACTCAATCTTATCACGCAGAATAAATGAATTTTTAAATAACACGTCTTCTCGTCATGTAAAATTTCTTAAGTCTGTTACCACATAATCTCAAGCAGATATCCTGAAATTTTCGTTTACCACATGGTAAACAAGAAAATATTAGTTAACAAAATTAATTATGAAAAGTTTAAAAAAAATCTGATCCGCAACGTCTCTAGCGATAAACTTTTTGTGTGCAGCTAAGATTCATTCAATTCAATAATCGAGCCAATGGTAATCGGGTTTCATGTGCAATGTTAAAAGCAAAATAAAAATAAATTTATCAAAATCAATCTGTCTGTTTGGGTCCCTATTCGGGCGCCACATATTGTTGTGGGAATGGAGAGTTATTAAGATTCTGTTTTGTAAGGAGACTAAAGTAACTGAACTCAGTAATGAGCTCACAAACAGACAGGACAGATATTTGTACTTGAACACCCGTTCCATATACCGCTACTTGGTTAAATAAAACTCAGAATTCAACTTTCTTTTAACTTTGGAAATGCAATGACATTAAATGAATTGAATTAAATTTTTAATTAAATTTATGAAAATGCTGCCTCGAATCAAGAAGGTTGTGAGCACGATTTCGCTTCCCGACACCACAGATGTTATGCCAAGACTTTGGCCTCAACTCGACGATTACCTCTGCCACACTGGCAGAGTAGAATAGAGGACACTGCAATTGCAGAAAACAGAAATGACACCCTGTAAATAATCGGAACACTGAAAGCACGAGCACACACATATCATGAGTTTCCAATATTATTCTACTGGATGAAAAATATATTGGTTTAGTCACATCTAACCAGAAATCTATATGCTACTATAACTAGCATACAAAACCATTAATTCTTTGCCGGTATTGAAGGAAAACAATTTATTCACAATAAAATGAAGAATAGAGCAAGACAAATACAGTATTCTATGTATTCTTAAATTGTGGGCAAACCACAAAAAGTTGCAATGCTTATTATTGACTTGCAAATTAATATGGTAAAAACACTATTTATGATAAAGGAAGAATCTACGAGATAAATACAGTATTCATTCACTTTTGGTTATCAAGAACTGTTTGCAATGAGAAAGGGGCAAAACCACCCTTTGAAGTATTTGCAACTTATAACTCAAAACACTTTATCCCCAATATATAAAGAATCAGCAAGATAATTACAGCATGCATTCATTAAATTGTGGTTAACAGGAAATATTTGCAAAGCCAACAGGGTAAAATTACCTTTTAATTATTTGCAGTTTAATAGCATAAAAACTTTAGTTAAATGATTAATTATTTGCAATTTATATAGCAAATAGCTTTATTCACGAGTTTTTGACGTAAAACACTTTATTTACGATGATAGAAAGGGGGTGAAATGAAATTAAAATTTGTTTGGAGAAGGGATAGATTTTTCTGGGCTCATAACCAATCTTCAGAGGATGAGATTTTCGTTTATCACATTCAATGAAATTAACTTCTTAGCTGTGTATATCAGCTGTAATTTCCAGGTTCAGGAATTAACCTTTGGCAAGTGAGATTCCAGTTAGGTAATCTACAAAAGTTCGTTTGTATGGGAATGGAATCTGAGAAAAAACAAGAACATAGTAGGATTTGGCCAGTAACGAATAGTAACTAATTCTCGAAATCCCAATTTGCCTTGACACCACGAGCTTTACCATACACTATCCCTCACCTTGTTTGTGCCAGATGAATTCCTGTGAAGAAGCTACGTAAATAAGGTTTGAAATAAGCTTGAATGCTGAGGTGAGATGTTGCCTCTGGGATGTTTGGCCGCCAAATGAGGACGCTTCAATATCCCTCCTGGTGACGTCATCTGTAAGATATATTTCTAGAGCAGTTACTGGCTCTTATTTTATACCAGAGCTACTTTAGTGGTGGTCCCTGGCAGGCAATTATAGCAGAGATTGCAAGGGAGAGACGAGTATTTTAGGTGCAATCAAGTGGAAGCAAATAAAATAAAACGAGAATGATAATGAGTATAATTAGGTTACTGGTAAACAATCTATGGAACGTTCTTTGCGTTGCTAGGAGATGGAATTTAACTATTCAAATAATAAAAGAAGCTACTGAAATATATTTAGAAAATCTAATGACTTAACAGCAAGGTCAGATTTATAAAACAAATTATCAGCAAGAACAATTTTTATAATAATTTATTAGCAAGAAATATATTCACATAAGAAAATTGTAAAGAAAACGTATCTGTTAGGCTCGCTTGAAGAGAGGAAACGGTAGGAGAATAGAAATAGGGGGCAGCCTTTTATATCGGGATTATGCTTTCTACACGTACAAGAATATTAAAGTAAGGCATATTTAAAATTAGCTATAAGCTAAAATATAAATTGCAAATAATCATAATATCTGCAAATGTCAAGGAGTGGGAATCAATTTTTAGTTAGAGAAAATGACAGTAGATAGTTACTATATTAACTAATAAGGCATCTAACAGCCTCTGGTTGACTTTGAGCAAAGCACTCTGTCACAGAGTTAGCATTAACTACCTCCTTGCTTAGCGAATTTCAATTATCAACTCCTCTTACACTAAAATAGTACTCTCTTACATCCAGCAAAGAAGTTTTCTTACGAAGCTTAAAACTATGACCTCTATTTCTAGTGCCAACCATATCAAACTATCGATCTCTATCCTCTCTATCACAACCATGAAGGAATTTAAAGGTCTGTCACCATATCAACCCCTCAATCTTCTAGTTTCGACTGATGGTAAGTCTAATTCCCTCAGCCTCTCACTTATAACTGAGATTTGCGTATTTTCTGGCACCAGTTTTGCTAGCATGTCTTTGAAACTTTTTCAAGCTTAGCTATGTGCCTTTTCAAGTGTGGATTCCAAAAGGGGGCTGGCATATTCAAGAAAGTTTGGCCTCACATAGGTTACATAAAATATATCTGAACATTTCCTAGTCCATGTGCTCTAAAGGCTACCCTTACATTTTCTAAGAAAGGATATGCTGCCCCTACTATGGCATTTATATACATTTCTGGAGGCAAATCTTCCAAATAATGTTTACTCCTAGATCTCTGTCATTCAGCTTTCTCTTGAAGATGTACTCCTGCCACCAAGTAGTCAAGCTTAGGCCTTCTTGCATTTGTACTCCATTCTCATTACCTTACACTTTTTGAAGTACTGGAATTTCATTATCCACTTTTCTGACCACTCCATGCAGGACTAGTTTAGATTTTCCTGAAGTTCCCTACCATTGTTCTCATTTCTTGCTTTCTTCACAATCTTTGCATCATCTGCAAACATATTCACGAACGGACTTTACAGACTCTGGTAGGTCATTTACATATAAAAGGAACAAGAGTGGGTCCTAAAGATTGAACCCTGTGGAACTCCACAACTAACTCTTCTCCATTCAGACACTGAGTGTCTTACTCTAAGCCTCTGTTCCCCTTCCTTTCAGGTAAGTTTTTATCCATTACAAGACATTTCCACCTATTCTAGCCATTGCTTGCAGCTTTTTAATAAGTCTACCGAGTGGGATATGTGTCAAACGCTTTCTGGAAGTCTAGGAATATGCAATCTGCCCAGCCCTCTCTTTCTTGTAAGATTCGGCTTACATCATCATAAAATTCTAATAAGTTTGTCACTATTGATCTAACTTCTCTGATGCCATGTTGTGTCACTGACAAAAAGTTGAAGGATTCCAAGTGAAGAGAGATATGATTCCTTATCAGTTTCTCCTTAACTTTGCAAACTATGCTGGTCAAGGAAACTGGTCTATAGTTCAGAGCCGTATCCCTCCTTCCCTTTTTGAAGATAGGTATCACGTTTGCTTGTTTCCAGCATATTGGAATCTCCCCTGACTTCAGTGACTTTTTAAATATGATACTTAGTGCCACTGATATTGAGTTTGCACATTTTTTAAGTACATGAGAGGATATATCATCAGTACCTGCAGCTTTATGGACATCTAACTTCATCAGCGCTTTGCATACCTCTGTGGCTGAAAAATTTATGTTCTCTAATACTGGCCCATGAGCTTTTATCTCTGCAATCTGAGGGGGTGGGGTATTTTCTACTGTAAATAATGACTGAGACTCCTTGTTCAATTCTTTGCAGATCTCTTCATCTGTCTCAGTGATGCTTCCATCCGCTCTCTTTAGCCTTAAAACCTGTTGTTTTGCCTTCAGTTTTCCTCTGATAAAGCTGTGGAAAAGCTTGGGATTTTATTTATCCATCCTGGTGATGTCCCTTTCATAGTCTCTCTCTGCCTCTCTCCTTTTACTTAGGTAATAATTTCTTGCTCTTTTGTAGGTTTGCCAGGCATTTATGCTTTTTCTCCTCTTATACTTTTTTCAGCATTTCTCTCTCCACTCCTTAGTTCTTTTACACTCATTATCAAACCAATTCACTCTGGCATGAATTACACCTACTTTGGTGACAGGTATGCAAAAATCTACTATCTTCCCATATTTCTCACTAAAAATATCATACAATTCTTGTACAGATCTGTTTTAAAATAAGGTTCTCCAGTCAATAACTGCAAAAAGCTTATTCATTTTGATGTAATCTCCTTTTGGATAGTTCCTCCTCATGTCCTCAGTGTCTCTACTCTCAGGCAGAATATCTTCAATGATATACTCCATCAACAACACACAGTGGTCACTCTTTCCAATTGGTGGTTTATACTCAATTTTTTCAATATCCGACACGTTATCTGTGAATACTAGATCAAGTAGTGATGGCTCATCCCCATCCCTGGCCTTCGTTGGTTCCTTTACATGTTGGTATAGGTAATTCACTTGTACGCAATCTAGGAATCTTGCCCCAAATGAGTTCTCACCACTGTGTGGGTTAAGATTTATCCAATCCATCTCTTTATGATTAAAATCTCCCATAATCAAAATCCTAAATTTTCTCTCCCGTGCCATGTTAACAACTGAGTTTATGACTTCAATAGTACCTATATGACTTTCCTCATAAACTTCTAGCCTATGTTGGTTATTTGGTGAGTTATATACAACAGTTATTATAATGTTCTCTGACCCAGCATTTATGCGAGCAACAAGAAATTCCTTGAATTCATTTTCTATAGACAAGTTTATTTCTTCAACCTGAATCCTTTCACTTATGAGCAGTGATATCCCTCCACCAGTCCTCAGAGATCTTTCAACTCTTAATATTTTGAAGCCCTTAGGAAAAACTGTGACACTGTTTATGTCATCACTCAACTTAGTCTCTGTAACTGCTACTATATCTGCCTTACTGTTGTGAATCCTATCTTTTAATTCTACTGCCTTACCAGCTAATCCATTAGCATTTGTATATAACAATCTTAATGAGGCTCCATTCCCTGATCTTCTGTCATTATCTTCTTTATCTCCCATTTGTCTGGATAAACTCTAAAATGAAAATTTTTCTTCTCTTCATTTTTCTCCTCATTTAACCTTCTTGCCTCTTGCAACAAGTTTTTAATCTTTTCCATCTCTTCCTGTGTTCAGTATCGTCTAATGAACACTTCTTTGAATTCTTGAAAGTCTTTTAGACTTTTTTCCTCATCAGTATTTCTCTGCATGTTTCCCCTCTCTTAAAGTTTACTTTTACTGGTCTCTGCTTTCCCTCCCTCGAATATTTGCCTAGTTGGTGAATGTTTACAATATCCTCAGGACCACAAACTACTCCAAGCTTTCTTATCAGGTTTACAACCCTAGCTTTATTTTCTTCAAGTCTCCTCTGCCATGTTGACTCCTGGGACTCGCTTATGCCTGAGATTACCACTGTCTTCTCTTTATCAAGTGCCTGTTTAATTAGTGGAAATTCCCTTTCCTTCACAGCATCTTTCATTTATTCGATTACTGTGCCTTTATAGTCAATTGTTTGTATGTTTTCCAGTGCCATCACCTTCACAGCCTCTTTTACTGCCACATTCCCCTTTAGTGCATCAGCAAATGAAGTTTTCATGGCATCATGTTCCGTATTCAGCTCTTGAAATTCTTTTCTAAACTGTTCGATGTTTTCCTAAATCTGGACATTCCAAGCTGCAATCTCGTCTCTTTCAGGAGAGAGCAGTGAACTAACATTTAATTCATTTAGGCTGTCATTCAGCTGTTTTTTGTTATCTTCTTGTTTAGAAATTCTGGTTTCTAGTTCACTCTTTTCCTCTTCCAGCTTCTTTATTCGTTTTTCTAGTTTTTTTCTCCCCTGCCCTTGTGCTTTATTTGCTTCCTCCAAATATCTTATTTCCTCTCTGAGTATTTCATTCTCTTTGATTCCTCTATCCATACTCCGAATTTTATCATCAAGGCTTATAAAAATTGCCTCTAAATCCTTGATTTTTTGTTTTAATCTCCTAATAGCTCCTCCTCTTGATACCACATCCCATGGAGATCCTCTATCATCCCTCCCTGACCCATGAGTGGGGGGGTTTGGGATAGAGATGACCCCATTTTCATGTTTTCCCTTTCACAGAATATAGAAAGAAGAATAAGAGAAAGAGAAAAAAAAGAGAGAAAAGCTTTTATTTAAGCTTCACACAGAATGTATATATCTTCAAATAAGTACTATTTAGTTACTCAATTTATCTCTTTTCTGGTAACACCCATCCTAAATCAAAATTTGACTTTGGTAATGTGAGGGGAAAAAATGCCAAACAAAAGTCTAATTGAAGGAAAATTCAAATTTGTATTTGAGGAGACACCCATCTGTTTCTGCTATATATTCTTCGTAACTAATAAACTTACTTGATAACCAAGGTATGTTATCACAGGATCAGACTTTACATTTAACTTAGTATATGCATAATAAAATATGTGTGTGACTACCTAATTGTGATTACCAAATTGTGTTTACGGGAAAGAGCCCAAAGCTCGTATCTTACCGTCTCCTAATCGGTTCCATTTTCTACTTAGTGATACTTATCATACTTGTCCTTAAAATTATGGATTGAGATTGCATTAACTACCTCCTCGCTTAGACAATTCCAATTATCAACTACTCCTACACTTAAAAGTATTTCCTTACATAATGCAAAGAAGTTTTCTTACGAAACTTCAAACTATGGCCTCTACTTCTAGAGCCAGCCATATCAAAATATCGATCCCTATCCACTCTATTATAAGCATGAAGGAATTTAAAGACTGTCACCATATCCCCCTCAATCTTCTAGCTTCGAGTGATGGTAAGTCTAATTCCCTCAGTCTCTCATCATAACTGAGATTGCGTATTTCTGGCACCAGTTTCGTGGCATGTCTTTGAACTTTTTCAAGCTTAGCTATGTTCCTCAAATAGGTTACATAAATATTTATGAACATCTCCTTGTCCACGTGCCTGAAGGCTACCCTTACATTTGATAAGAAGGTATATGCTGCCCTTACTATGCCATTTATATGTATTTCTGGAGACAAATCTGCCAGTATGTTTACTCCTAGATCTCTCTCATTTTCTGTCTCTTGAAGTTGTACTCCAGCCACAGAGTAGTCAAGAATGGGCCTTCTTGCACTTGTACCCATTCTCATTACCTTACATTTTGAAGTATTGAATTTCATTAGCCACTTTTCTGACCACTCATGCAGACTATTTAGATCTTCCTGAAGTTCTCTACCATTGTTCTCGTTTCCTACTTTCTTTACAATCTTTGCATCATCTGCAAACATATTCATGAATGAATTTACAGACTCTGGTAGGTCATTTACATATACAAGGAACAAAAGTGGCTAAAAAATCGAACTCTATAGAACTAAACGACTAAGTAAGTTTTTATCCTTTCCAAGACATTTCCACCTATTCTAGCCACTGCTTGCAACTTCCTAATAAGTCTCTCATGTGAAACAGTGTCAAATGCTTTCTGGAGGTCTAGGAATATGCAATTTGCCCAGCCCTCTCTTTCCTGTAAGATTCGGATTACCTCATCATAAAATTCTAATAAGTTTGTTACTGTTGATCTACCTTCTCTGAAGCCATGTTGCCTCACTGTCAAAAAGTTGAAGGATTCCAGGTGAAGAGAGATATGTTTCCTTAGTAGTTTCTCCATAACTTTGCAAACTATGCTGGTCAAGGAAACTGGTCTATAGTTCAGAGCTGTATTCCTCCTTCCCTTTTTGAAGATAGGTATATCATTTGCTTGTTTCCAGTATCTTGGAATCTCCCCTGACTCCAGTGACTTTTAAAATATGATACTTAGTGCCACTAATATTGAGTTTGTGCATTTTTTAAGCACATGAGGGGAAATATCATCAGGACCTGTAGCTTTATGAACATCTAACTCCATCAGCGCTTTGCATACCGCTGTGGCTGTAAGGTTGATGTTCTCTAATACCGGCTCTTGAGCTTCTATCTCTGCAATCTGAGGGGGTGGGGTATTTTCTACTGTAAATACTGACTGAAACTCCTTTTTCAATTCTTTGCAGATCTCTTAATCCGAATCAGTGATGCTTCCATCCGCTCTCTTAAGCCTTAAAACCTGTTCTTTTACCTTCAGTTTTCCTCTGATAAAGCAGTGGAAAAGCTTGGGATTTTCTTTACCCTTCCTGGTGATGTCCCTCTCATAGTCTCTCTCTGCCTCTCTCCTTTTACTTACGTAGTCATTTCTTGCTCTTTTGTAGGTTTGCCAGGCATTTATGTTTTTTTCCTCCTATGCATTTCCCAGCATTTGTCTCTCCACTCCCTAGCTCTTTTACACTCATAATCAAACAATTTCACTCTGGCATGAATTACACCTACTTTGGTGACGGCTATGCAGCAGTCTACTATCTTCCCATATTTTTCACAAAAGATGTCATACATTTCTTGTACAGATTTGTTGTAAAATAAGGTTTTCCAGTCAATAACTGCAAAATGCTCATTCATTTTGATGTAATCTCCTTACGTACAGTATCTCCTCATGTCCTCAGTGCCTCTACTCTCAGGCAGAATATCTTCAATGACATACTCCATCAACAACACACAGTGGTCACTCTTTCCAATTGGTGGATCATACTCAATTTTTTCAATATCCAACACATTATCTGTGAATACTAGATCAAGTAGTGATGGTTCATCCTCATCCCTGGCCCTCACTGGTTCCATTACATGTTGGTGTAGGAAATTCACTTGTACGCAATCTAGGAATCTTGCCCCGAATGAGTCCTCACCACTGTGTGAGTTAAGATTTATCCAAACTATCTCTTTATGATTAAAATCTGCCATAATAAAAATCCTACATTTTCTCTCCCACGCCATGTAAACAACTGAGTTTATGACTTCAATAGAACCTATATGACTTTCCTCATAAACTTAGAGCCTATTTTGGTTCCTTGGTGGGTTATATACAACAGTTATTATAATGCTCTCTGACCCAGTATTTATGCGAGCAACAAGAAATTCATTGAACTCACTTTCTATGGCCAAGTTTATTTCTTCAACTTGAATCCTTTCACTTGTGAGCAGTGCTATCCCTCCACCAGTCCTCTCAGATCTTTCAACCCTTAATATTTTGAAGCCCTTAGGAAAAACTGTGACACTGTTTATGTCCTCTATCAATTTAGTCTCTGTAATTGCTACTATATCTGCCTTACTATTGTGAATCCTATCTTTTAATTCTAGTGTTTACCAGATAATCCATCAGCATTTGTGCAGAGCAGTCTTAATGAGGCCCCATCCCCTGATCTTCTGTCATTATCTTCTTTATCTCCCTTTTGTCTAGAAGAACTCTGAAATGAAAATTTTTCTAATCTTCGTCATTTCTTTCTTCATTTAACCTTCTTGCCTCTTGCAACAAGTTTTTGATGTTTCCCATCTCTTTCTGTGTTCTGTATCGTCTAATGAACACCTCTTTGAATTCTCGAAGGTCTATTAGACATTTTTTTATCATCAGTATTTCTCTACATGTTTCCCCTCTCTCAAAGGGTACTTTTGTTGGTCTCTGCTTTCCTTCCCACGAATATTTGCCCAGTTGGTGAATGTTTACAATATCCTCAGGACCAGTGTACTTACATGATTGTACTTACCTAATTGTGTTTACGGTAAAGAGCCCAAAGCTCGTATCTTCCTGTCTCCTGATCGGTTCCATTTTATACTTAGTGATACTTATCATACCTGTCCTTAAAACTATGGATTGAGATGGCATTAACTACCTCCTCGCTTAGCCAGTTCCAATTATCAACTACTCTTACACTGAAAAAGTATTTCCTTACATAATGCAAAGAAGTTTTCTTACGAAGCTTCAAACTATGACCTCTAGTTCTAAAGCCTGCCATATCAAAATATCGATCCCAATCAACTCTATCATAACCATGAAGGAATTTAAAGACTGTCACCATATCCCACCTCAATCTTCTAGCTTCGAGTGATGGTAAGCCTAATTCCCTTAGCCTCCCATCATAACTGAGATTGCGTATTTCTAGCTCCAGTTTCGTGGCATATCTTTGGACTTTTTCAAGCTTAGCTATGTGCTTTTTCAAGTGTGGATTCCAAAAGGGGGCTGCATATTCGAGCTTTGGCCTCACAATGGTTACATAAATATTTATGAACATTTCCTTGTCCATGTGCCTGAAGGCTACCCTTACATTTGATAAGAATGCATATGCTGCCCTTACTATGCCATTTATATGTATTTCTGGAGACAAATCTGCTAGTATGTTTACTCCTAGATCTCTCATTTTCTGTCTCTTGAAGTTGTACTCCAGCAAAGAGAAGTCAAGCTTGGGCCTTGTTGCACTTGTACCCATTCTCATTACCTTACATTTTGAAGTATTGAATTTCATTAGCCACTTTTCTGACAACTCATTCAGATTATTTAGATCCTCCTGAAGTTCTCTACCATTGTTCTCGTTTTTTACTTTCTTCACAATCGTTGCATCATCTGCAAACATATTCATGAATGAATTTACAGACTCTGGTAGGTCATTTAAATATACAAGGAACAAAAGTGGCCCTAAAACTGTACCCTGTGGAACTCCACTACTAACTCTTCTCCATTCAGACATTGAGTGTCTTACTCTAACCCTCCTTCCTTCTAAGTAAGTTTTTATCCATTCCAAAACATTTCCACCTATTCTAGCCGTTGCTTGCAGCTTCCACGTAAGTCTCCCACGTGGAACAGTGTCAAACGCTTTCTGGAAGTCTAGGAATATGCAATCTGCCTAGTCCTATTTTTCCTGTAAGATTCAGCTTACCTCATCATAAAATTCTAATAAGTTTGTTACTGTTGATCTACCTGCTCTGAAGCCATGTTGCCTCACTGACAAAAAGTTGAAGGATTCCAAGTGAAGAGAGATATGTTTCCTTAGTAGTTTCTCCATAACTTTGCAAACTATGCTGGTCAAGGAAACTGGTCTATAGTTCAGAGCCGTATTCCTCCTTCCTTTTTTGAAGATAGGTATCACATTTGCTTGTTTCCAGTATCTTGGAATCTCCCCTGACTCCAGTGACTTTTTAAATACGATACTTAGTGCCACTGATATCTAGTTTGTGCATTTTTTAAGCACATGAGGGGATATGTCATCAGGACCTGTAGCTTTATGAACATCTAACTCCATCAGCGCTTAGCATACCTCTGTGGCTGTAAGGTTGATGTTCTCTAATACCGGCCCTTGAGCTTCTATCTCTGCAATCTGAGGGGGTGGGGTATTTTCTACTGTAAATATTGACTGAAACTCCCTGTTTAATTCTTTGCAGATCTCTTCATCCATCTCAGTGATGCTTCCATCCGCTCTCTTTAGCCTTAAAACCTGTTCTTTTACCTTCAGTTTTCCTCTGATAAAGCTGTGGAAAAGCTTGGGATTTTCTTTAGCCTTCCTGGTGATGTCCCTCTCATAGTCTCTCTCTGCCTCTATTCTTTTACTTAGGTAGTCATTTCTTGCTCTTTTGTAGGTTTGCCAGGCATTTATGTTTTTTCTCCTCCTATACCTTTTCCAGCATTTGTCTCTCCACTCCTTAGCTCTTTTACACCCATTAAAAAACCATTTCTCTCTGGCATGAATTACACCTACTTAGGTGACAGGTATACAGCAATCTACAATCTTCCCATATTTCTCACTTACGATGTCATACAATTTTTGAACAGATTTGTTGTAAATAAGTTCTCCAGTCAATAACTGCAAAGAGCTCATTCATTTTGATGTAACCTCCTTTCGGATAGTTCCTCCTCATGTCCTCGGTGCCTCTACTCTCAGGCAGAATATCTTCAATTATATATTCCATCAACAACACACAGTGGTCACTCTTTCCAATTGGTGGTTCATACTCAATTTTTTCAATATCCAACACATTATCTGTGAATACTAGATCAAGTAGTGATGGCTCATCCCCACCCCTGGCCCTCGTTGGTTCCATTACATGTTGGTGTAGGAAATTCACTTGTACGCAATCTAGGAATCTTGCTCCGAATGAGTCCTCACCACTGTGTGGGTCAAGATTTATTCAATCTATCTCTTTATGATTAAAATTTGCCATAATCAAAATCCTACATTTTTTCTCCCGTGCCGTGTTACCAACTGAGTTTATGACTTCAATAGTACCTATATGACTTTCCTCATAAACTTAGAGCCTATTCTGGTTCCTTGGTGGGTTATATAAAACAGTTATTATAATGCTCTCTGACCCAGTATTTATGCGAGCAACAAGAAATTCCTTGAACTTACTTTCTATAGCCAAGATTATTTCTTCAACTTGAATCCTTTCACTTGTGAGCAGTGCTATCCCTCCACCAGTCCTCTCAGATCTTTCAACCCTTAGTATTCTGAAGCCCTTAGGAAAAACTGTGACACTGTTTTTCTTCTCTTCTTCATTTCTTTCCTCATTTAACCTTCTTGCCTCTTCCAACAAGTTTTTGATCTTTCCCATCTCTTCCTGTGTTCTGTATCGTCTAATGAACACTTCTTTGAATTCTTGAAGGTCTTTTAAACTTTTTTTTCTCAACAATATTTCCCTACATGTTTCCCCTCTCTCAAAGGCTACTTTTGTTGGTCTCGGCTTTCCTTCCCTCGAATATTTACCTAGTTGGTGTATGTTTACAATATCTTCAGGACCACAAACTACTCCAAGCTTTCTTATCAGGTCTACAACCCTAGCTTTATTTTCTTCAAGTCTCCCTTGCCATGTTGATTCCTGGGATTCGCTTATGCCTGAGATTACCACTGTCTTCTCTTTATCAAGTGCCTGTTTGATGAGTGGGTTTGCCCTTTCCATCAAAACGTCTATAATTTTTTCGATTACTGTCTCTTTATAGTCAACTGTTTGTATGTTTTCCAGTGCCACCACCTTTACAGCCTCTTTTAATGCCACATTCCCCTTTAGTGCATCAGCAAAGGAAGTTTTCATGGCATTATTTTCCATATTCAGTTCCTGGAACTTTTTTCTAAACTGTTAAATGTTTTCCTTAATCTGGACATTCCAGGCAGCAATCTCGTCTCTCTCAGAAGAGAGCAGTGAACTAACATCTAATTCCTTTAGGTTGTCATTCAGCTGTTTGTTTTTATCTTTTTGTTTAGAAATTCTAGTTTCTAGTTCACTCTTTTCCCCTTCCAGCTTCTTTATTCTTTTTTCTAGTTCCTTTCTATCCTGCCCTTGTGCTTTATTTGCTTCCTCCAAAGATCTTATTTCCTCTCTAAGTGTTTCATTCTCTTTCATTTCTCCATCCATATTCCGAATTTTTTCATCAAGGCTTATAACCATTGCCTCTAAATAATTGACTTTCTGTTTTAGTCTCCTAATGGCTACCCCTCCTCCCAACCCATGGGTGGGAGAGGTTTGGTACAGAGATGGCCTCATTTTAATGTTCTCCCTCTCACAGAGTATAGAAAGAAGAGAAAAAAAAAAGAAAAAAAAAACTTTTATTTAAGCTTCACACAGAATTTTTATATCTCCATATAAGTCCTATTAAGTGACTCAATTTATCTCTTTTCTGGTAACACACATCTTAACTTAAAATTTGACTATGGTAATTTGAGGAATATGTTTGCAGATGATGCAAAGATTGTGAAGAAAGTAAAAAACGAGAACAATGGTAGAGAACTTCAGGAGGATCTAAATAATCTGCATGAGTGGTCAGAAAAGTGGCTAATGAAATTCAATACTTCAAAATGTAAGGTAATGAGAATGGGTACAAGTGCAAGAAGGCCCAAGCTTGACTACTCGGTGGCTGGAGTACAACTTCAAGAGACAGAAAATGAGAGAGATCTAGGAGTAAACATACTGGCAGATTTGTCTCCAGAAATACATATAAATGGCATAGTAAGGGCAGCATATGCATTCTTATCAAATGTAAGGGTAGTCTTCAGGCACATGGACAAGGAAATGTTCAGAAATATTTATGTAACCTATGTGAGGCCAAAACTCGAATATGCAGCCCCCTTTTGGAATCCGCACTTGAAAAACACATAGCTAAGCTTGAAAAAGTTCAAAGACATGCCACGAAACTGGTGCCAGAAATACGCAATCTCAGTTATGATGAGAGGCTGAGGGAATTAGACTTACCATCACTCGAAGCTAGAAGAGTGAGGTGGGATATGGTGACAGTCTTTAAATTCCTTCATGGTTATGATAGAGTGGATAGGGATCGATAATTTGATATGGCTGGCTCTAGACCTAGAGGTCATAGTTTGAAGCTTCGTAAGAAAACTTCTTTGCAGGATGTAAGGAAATACTTTTTCAGTGTAAATGTAGTTGATAATTGGAATTCGCTAAGCGAGGAGGTAGTTAATGCTATCTCAATCAATAGTTTTAAGGACAGGTATGATAAGTATCACTAAGTATAAAATGGAACCGATCAGGAGACGGGAAGATACGAGCTTTGGGCTCTTTCCCGTAAACACAATTAGGTAATCACAATTAGGTAATCACACACACACATACATACATACATACCTACAAACATACATACATACATACATACATCCCAAGCTTTTCCACAGCTTTATCAGAGGAAACCTGAAGGTAAAAGAATAGGTTTTAAGGCTAAAGAGAGAGGATGGATGATTCACTGAGATGGATGAAGAGATCTGCAAACAATTGAACAAGGAGTTTCAGTCAGTATTTACAGTAGAAAATACCCCACCCCCTCAGATTGCAGTGATAGAAGCTCAAGGGCTGGTATTAGAGAACATCAACCTTACAGCCACAGAGGTATGCAAAGTGCTGATGGAGTTAGATGTTCATAAAGCTACAGGTCCTGATGACATATCCCCTCATGTACTTAAAAAATGCGCAAACGCAATATCACTGGCACTAAGTGTCATATTTAAAAAGTCACTGGATTCAGGGGAGATTCCAAGATGCTGGAAACAAGCAAACGTGATACCTATCTTCAAAAAGGGAAGGAGGGATACGGCTCTGAACAATAGGCCAGTTTCCTTGACCAGCATAGTTTGCAAAGTTATGGAGAAACTACTAAGGAAACATATCTCTCTTCACTTGGAATCCTTCAACTTTTTGTCAGTGAGGCAACATGGCTTCAGAGAAGGTAGATCAACAGTAACAAACTTATTAGAATTTTATGATGAGGTAAGCCAAATATTACAGGAAAGAGAGGGCTGGGCAGATTGCATATTCCTAGACTTCCAGAAAGCGTTTGACACTGTTCCACATGGGAGACTTATTAGGAAGCTGAAAGCAATGGCTAGAGTAGGTGGAAATGTCTTGAAATGGATAAAAACTCACTTAGAAGGAAGGGAACAGAGGGTTAGAGTAAGACACTCAGTGTCTGAATGGAGAAGAGTTAGTAGTGGAGTTCCACAGGGTTCAGTTTTATGGCCACTTTTGTTCCTTGTATATGTAAATGACCTACCAGAGTCTGTAAATTCATTCATAAATATGTGTGCAAATGATGCAAAGATTGTGAAGAAAGTAGGAAACGAGAACAATGGTAGAGAACTTCAGGATGATCTAAATAGTCTGCATGAGTGGTCAGAAAAGTGGCTAATGAAATTCAGTACTTCAAAATGTAAGGTAATGAGGATGGGTACAAGTGCAAGAAGGCCCAAGCTTGACTACTCGGTGGCTGGAGTACAACTTCAAGAGACAGAAAATGAGAGAGATCTAGGAGTAAACATACTGGCAGATTTGTCTCCAGAAATACATATAAATGGCATAGTAAGGGCAGCATATGCATTCTTATCAAATGTAAGAGGTAGCCTTCAGGCACATGGACAAGGAAATGTTCAGAAATATTTATGTAACCTATGTGAGGCCAAAACTCGAATATGCAGCCCCCTTTTGGAATCCGCACTTGAAAAAGCACATAGCTAAGCTTAAAAAAGTTCAAAGACATGCCACGAAACTGGTGCCAGAAATACGCAATCTCAGTTATGATGAGAGGCTGAGGGAATTAGACTTACCATCACTCGAAGCTAGAAGAGTGAGGGGGGGATATGGTGACAGTCTTTAAATTCCTTCATTGTTATGATAGAGTGGATAGGGATCGATATTTTGATATGGCTGACTCTAGACCTAGAGGTCATAGTTTGAAGCTTCGTAAGAAAACTTCTTTGCAGGATGTAAGGAAATACTTTTTCTGTGTAAGAGTAGTTGATAATTGGAATTCGCTAAGCGAGGAGGTAGTTAATGCTATCTCAATCAATAGTTTTAAGGACAGGTATGATAAGTATCACTAAGTATAAAATGGAACCGATCAGGAGACGGGAAGATACGAGCTTTGGGCTCTTTCCCATAAACACAATTAGGTAATCACAATTAGGTAATCACACACACACATACATACATACATACCTACATACCTACATACATACATACATACATCCCAAGCTTTTCCACAGCTTTATCAGAGGAAACCTGAAGGTAAAAGAATAGGTTTTAAGGCTAAAGAGAGAGGATGGATGCATCACTGAGATGGATGAAGAGATCTACAAACAATTGAACAAGGAGTTTCAGTCAGTATTTACAGTAGAAAATACCCCACCCCCTCAGATTGCAGAGATAGAAGCTCAAGGGCTGGTATTAGAGAACATCAACCTTACAGCCACAGAGGTATGCAAAGTGCTGATGGAGTTAGATGTTCATAAAGCTACAGGTCCTGATGACATATCCCCTCATGTACTTAAAAAATGCGCAAACGCAATATCACTGGCACTAAGTGTCATATTTAAAAAGTCACTGGATTAAAGGGAGATTCCAAGATGCTGGAAACAAGCAAACGTGATACCTATCTTCAAAAAGGGAAGGAGGGATACGGCTCTGAACAATAGGCCAGTTTCCTTGACCAGCATAGTTTGCAAAGTTATGGAGAAACTACTAAGGAAACATATCTCTCTTCACTTGGAATCCTTCAACTTTTTGTCAGTGAGGCAACATGGCTTCAGAGAAGGTAGATCAACAGTAACAAACTTATTAATGTTTTATGATGAGGTAAGCCAAATATTACAGGAAAGAGAGGGCTGGGCAGATTGCATATTCCTAGACTTCCAGAAAGCGTTTGACACTGTTCCACATGGGAGACTTATTAGGAAGCTGAAAGCAATGGCTAGAGTAGGTGGAAATGTCTTGAAATGGATAAAAACTTACTTAGAAGGATGGGAACAGAGGGTTAGAGTAAGACATTCAGTGTCTGAATGGAGAAGAGTTAGTAGTGGAGTTCCACAGGGTTCAGTTTTAGGGCCACTTCTGTTCCTTGTATATGTAAATGACCTACCAGGGTCTATAAATTCATTCATAAATATGTGTGCAAATGATGCAAAGATTGTGAAGAAAGTAGGAAACGAGAACAATGGTAGAGAACTTCAGGAAGATCTAAATAGTCTGCATGAGTGGTCAGAAAAGTGGCTAATGAAATTCAGTACTTCAAAATGTAAGGTAATGAGGATGGGTACAAGTGCAAGAAGGCCCAAGCTTGACTACTCGGTGGCTGGAGTACAACTTCAAGAGACAGAAAATGAGAGAGATCTAGGAGTAAACATATTGGCAGATTTGTCTCCAAAAATACATATAAATGACATAGTAAGGGCAGCATATGCATTCTTATCAAATGTAAGGGTAGCCTTCAGGCACATGGACAAGGAAATGTTCAGAAATATTTACGTAACCTATTTGAGGCCAAAACTCGAATATGCAGCCCCCTTTTGGAATCCGCACTTGAAAAAGCACATAACTAAGCTTGAAAAAGTTCAAAGACATGCCACAAAACTTGTGCCAGAAATACGTAATCTCAGTTATGATGACAGACTGAGGGAATTAGACTTACCATCACTCGAAGCTAGAAGATTGAGGGGGGATATAATGACAGTCTTTAAATTCTTTCATGGTTATGATAGAGTGGATAGGGATCGATATTTTTATATGGCAGGCTCTAGAACTAGAGGTCATAGTTTGAAGCTTCGTAAGAAAACTTCTTTGCAGGATGTAAGGAAATACTTTTTCAGCATAAGAGTAGTTGATAATTGGAATTCGCTAAGCGAGGAGGTAGTTAATGCTATCTCAATCAATAGTTTTAAGGACAGGAATGATAAGTATCACTAAGTACTAAATGGAACCGATCAGGAGACGGGAAGATAAGAGCTTAGGGCTCTTTCCCGTAAACACAATTAGGTAATCACATATATATATAAATATATATATATATATATATATATATATATATATATATATATATATATATATATATATATATATATATATATATATATATATATATATATATATATATATATATATATATATATATATATATATATATATATATATATATATATATATATATATATATATATATATATATATATATATATATATATATATATATATATATATATATATATATATATATATATATATATATATATATATATATATATATATATATATATATATATATATATATATATATATATATATATATATATATATATATATATATATATATATATATATATATATATATATATATATATATATATATATATATATATATATATATATATACATATATATATATATATATATATATATATATATATAATATATATATATATATATATATATATATATATATATATATATATATATATATATATATATATATATATATATATATATATATATATGTATATATATATATATATGTATATATATATATATATATATATATATATATATATATATATATATATATATATATATATATATATATATATATATATATATATATATATATATATATATATATATATATATATATATATATATATATATATATATATATATATATATATATATATATATATATATATATATATATATATATATATATATATATATATATATATATATATATATATATATATATATATATGTGATTCTATTTCACGGGAAGCACATGAATATTCTGAATATTTAATTGGCTACAGAAAGAAATTAAAGAAATTTTTATATCTTATCGCTTTCAAGTTTATTACTTATCTTCAGTGGAATCTGATTTCTACAAGCAAATGAGGCGATATATATACATACAGAAACCAGGAGAGATAAAAAAAGAAATTAACAACCCATCATCGGAAGAAGAGCTTAAAGGCAGTACCGGTATATGTTATATTAGTGCATTGGGGTGTAAATACCAAGTAAATAAGGTAAGGTCAATGGTAGGATGAAACGGGGTCATATATCTTTGATGAAAATATTTTAAACAATGGAGCAGATATCCTAATTTAATAGTAATAATAAAAATAATGATATTAATAATAAATAATAATAATAATAATAATAATAATAATAATAATAATAATAATAATAATAATAATAATAATAATAATAATAATAATAATAATAATAATAATAATAATAACAATAATAATAATAATAATAATAGTAATAATAATACTAGTAATAATAATAATAATACCAAACCTCCATCTCCCTCTGTGTACAAGCCATATGCAGCCTCATAGATTATGCTTGTCCCACACTCTGGCTACTAATAGACCAACAAAACGACACGATGGAAGTCATACAAAACAACGCCATGTGTACCATGCTAGGAGCCCCCGTGTGGACCAAGAGAGAAAACATCTAGATGGAATCCAGACCCATGCCACTCAAACTCAGAGCTCAGCAAAGACTAACCCTCTTTGTGGCCAAAACCACCACTGCCTAACATACCTACCTTGCTGGCACAAATCTCCGGCTAGCCCTCAATCGCCACCCCGACCACCATCCTAGAACCTGGGCAGCCTAGGTCTGCACTGGCCTGCAAGCACTGCCAGTCAGGGAGGACCTAGCCAAGATACAGGACACTCCGCTTCCTGAATACCGATGCCCATCCCCATGGAATGACCAACCACTCGACATAAAGATCGAGCTCTCTGACAACTCCAAAAGCTTGGTAAACCCGCTTGTAAATAAAAACATATACAAGGACAAAATTCAGAGCTGGAGCAGGCCGAACTCCCAAGTCTTCTACACTGACGGCTCAGTAAATAAAAAATCTGGAGCCTCAGCCACCGCCTTCACCACCAGAGACCATGTCCGATCCTGGAGACTGTCAAACTCCTGCTTGTCGCTCCAGACTGAGCTTGTTGCCATAACCAACGCCCTCAACTTCTTCACCCAGCAAGGAGCTGACCTTGCCCTAATTCTCTCTGAATCAAAAGGCGCCTTACAGGCTATCAAGAAGCCACTCCTCAGAGACAATGTAAGTATTGTCACCACCATTCTCAGCCACTTCCACAGGACAATCAGCCTTGGAAAAGCCATCAGTCTTGCCTGGATTCCCAACCACGTCAGCGTCAAGGGAAATGAGGAAGTCGATCAGGCCGCCAAACAAGCCCAAATATCAGAAACCCAAATATCTCTGCTTCCTTAACATCTTAATAACTACACACAACCTGTGCACTGACACTGGCTCCCCCTCCACCTGGTGGTACAAAGCCACCACCGATCTTCTGTGAATCACCCTGCCTAAGAACCTTTGACGAAGCACAGCGGTCAATGTGTACCGTCAGACTCGGATACAAGTGCAACTGGAAAATAGTGGATGATATCATCAGGGAATGCACCTTCTGCCAGGTAGCCTCACCACATCCACTGCCCCACTACAACCTCAAATGTAATGCCTTTTCAGAAATTCGACGGAAAACTGGTGCCCCTGCAACATCCAGCAAAGATTCAAATGCCCTACAAGTTGCTAGCTCCATAATCAGACTAGCAATAAACAAATATATGAACAGTCTACTGAATATCATCAGACAATACCCTCCACCCAGATAACTATGTAATAACTCTCATTCGTCACCAAAACAGGAGTTCATGAGGTTGAGAACCAATTTCTCAACCTACTCAGAGCCACTAACAAGAGAATTTGTTAGATATAAACTAATAATCCTCAGCTGAACACTTATGTTTTCTACTGTCTTTTCAGTTTGGTACAACCTCACATGCAGATCAAAATTGGAAAGTCCAGTTGCCCTCAAGAGTGAATACCACCATCAATCAGCAAATTTTAACCTACCTGCGGGCCAAAATAGGATAGTCCAGTCGCCCTCACGAGCGAATATCACCATCAATCAATGAATTTTACCCCACCTGCGGGCCTAAAAGGGAAGGTCTGCTCACCCTCAAGGAAAATATCAGAGAGAGAGAGAAAAAAAAAGGAATCGATGCTCTGCTCAGATTCAAAGGTCTAAGGCTTCCTCTGTAAGAAGGAAAGTTGATTACCTTAACTCCTCTTCCACTGACAAATAATTCTGGTTCTTAACCAAAAGCCTTTTGTAACTCAAGATTTTCCCATCACATTCTTTCTGAAGGTTCTAATAACTTGCTCTCCCACTGACAAAGCCACTCTCTTTGGTTCTCATTTTTCAGCAAACTCTTCTGTAAACAATTCCAGTGCACCCGTCCCTCAATCTTTACCCCTGTCCAAACCTATACCCTCTGCAAGATTCGTTAAGGAGTTTGCAGATGAACTGGCTCCCGTGCTTTGACGTCTTTTTTGCCTCATTCTCTCAACCAGTATCTATCCTTCATTTTAGAAGCATGCTCTTGTGCAACCTGTACCTAAGAAGGGTGACCGCTCTATTCCTTCAAACTACCGACCTCTTCTATCGCTAGAGTTTTTGAAACATTGCTCAATGCTCACTTTTTGAAACATCTTGAATGTAAATCACTTTTCTACGATCACCAGTATGGTTTCCACAAGGCAAGATCCATTGGTGACCTCCTGTCCTATCTTACTCATGTATGGTCATCCTCTCTGATGAACTATGAGGAATCCTTTGTCATCGTCATTGATATCTCTAAGGTTTTTGACAGAGTCTGGCACAAGCCACTGTTGGCCACACTCCCTGCCTATGGCATTACCCCTTCTCTCTGTTCTCTAATTTCCAGTTTTCTTTCTGTCCGTTTCATATCTTTAGTTGTTGACGGTGCAACATCTAGCCCTTTTCATGTTACCATGTAGCCAGTGGTGTTCCACAGGTCCCTATTCATTCACGTACTCTGTTCCTTTTCTTCATCAATGATATTCTACAATCCCCATCTTTCTCTCCTCTTCACGCCTTTGCTGATGATTCTATCCCTCACTTTTCCTCTGTCTTTTCTTCTCAACCTTCATCTGCTACTTATAACCAGTCTCACATCTCTCTTTCTCCTACTCTCAACTTCGAATTGCAGAGGGTATCTGGGTATGGCACTCAAAATTTTGTTAAATTTAATGCCACCAAGACAGTTTCTGGTTATATCTTTTTCTTCTTCTTCTCCTGATAGCCCTATAGTCTTCGAAAATAACGAAGTTTACCCTCTTAATTCTGTCAACATATTAGGAATTCATATAGCCTGTACCTTGTCTTGGAGGAATCAAATAATCCAAATTTCTAAATCTGCATCCAAAAACCTGGGAGGTTCTGTTTCGTCTTCCTCTTTACAGTGGCTTAAAATCTATATAGGTCTTATCCATCTATACTCAGAATACTACTCATATATATGGGGTGCTTCTCCTTTTTCTTATCTCCGTGAAAGGGTTGAATCTAAGGCAGTCAAACTAATTAATGATACTTCTCTTACTTCTAATCTGGACTCTCTTTTTCTTTGCTACAAGGTATCATCCCTTTCTCATTTCTATCGCTACTACTTCCATCACTCCTCTGATGAGTTAGCGAGTTGCATTCCTCCCCCACTGCCGAGGCAGCGTAACACTCGCCAAGCAGCCTCATATCACAGGCACTGTGTGGAGATATGTAGCTCGTGGCTTGGTCAGTGCATCGACTACTACTTCCCATCTACCTCCACTCTCTCAAACTCTCTTCCTCCTTGTCTTTCCAAATTCTTATAACCCATCTTCCTTAATAAAGCGGATCTATCATCATCTCAGTACTTTTACTATTTTTCAGTCTGTCCCTTTTCTTTGTATATCATTACCTCGTCTCTTCCTTATCCGTAACATTTTTCCTTTCCTTCATCTTAATGTTTTCTTGTGCCAAGCTCTTTATTGATGAGGGAATTTATTTTGCCTGTCCCGATACCACACATAAAAAAAATAATGCTACAGGTCCTGATGACATATCCCCTCATGTGCTTAAAAAATGCGCAAACACAATATCAGTGGCACTAAGTATCATATTTAAGGAGTCACTGGAGTCGGGGGAGATTCCAAGATGCTGGAAACAAGCAAATGTGATACCTATCTTCAAAAAGGGAAGGAGGGATACGGCTCTGAACTATAGACCAGTTTCCTTGACCAGCATAGTTTGCAAACTTATGGAGAAACTACTAAGGAAACATATCTCTCTTCACTTGGAATCCTTCAACTTTTTGTCAGTGAAGGAAGATCAACAGTAACAAACTTATTAGAATTTTATGATGAGGTAAGCCAAATCTTACAGGAAAGAGAGGGCTGGGCAGATTGCATATTCCTAGACTTCCAGAAAGCGTTTGACACTGTTCCACATGGGAGACTTATTAGGAAGCTGCAATCAATGGCTAGAATAGGTGGAAAAGTCTTGGAATGGATAAAAACTTACTTAGAAGGAAGGGAACAGAGGGTTAGAGTAAGACATTCAGTGTCTGAATGGAGAAGAGTTAGTAGTGGAGTTCCACAGGGTTCAGTTTTAGGGCCACTTTTGTTCCTTGTATATGTAAATGACCTACCAGAGTCTGTAAATTCATTCATGAATATGTTTGCAGATGATGCAAAGATTGTGAAGAAAGTAAAAAACGAGAACAATGGTAGAGAACTTCAGGAGGATCTAAATAATCTGCATGAGTGGTCAGAAAAGTGGCTAATGAAATTCAATACCTCAAAATGTAAGGCAATGAGAATGGGTACAAGTGCAAGAAGGCCCAAGCTTGACTACTCGGTGGCTGGAGTACAACTTCAAGAGACAGAAAATGAGAGAGATCTAGGAGTAAACATACTGGCAGATTTGTCTCCAGAAATACATATAAATGGCATAGTAAGGGCAGCATATGCATTCTTATCAAATGTAAGGGTAGCCTTCAGGCACATGGACAAGGAAATGTTCAGAAATATTTATGTAACCTATGTGAGGCCAAAACTCGAATATGCAGCCCCCTTTTGGAATCCGCACTTGAAAAAGCACATAGCTAAGCTTGAAAAAGTTCAAAGACATGCCACGAAACTGGTGCCAGAAATACGCAATCTCGGTTATGATGAGAGGCTGAGGGAATTAGACTTGCCATCACTCGAAGCTAGAAGAGTAAGGGGGGATATGGTGACAGTCTTTAAATTCCTTCATGGTTATGATAGAGTGGATAGGGATCGATATTTCGATATGGCTGGCTCTAGAACTAGAGGTCATAGTTTGAAGCTTCGTAAGAAAACTTGTTTGCAGGATGTAAGGAAATACTTTTTCAGTGTAAGAGTAGTTGATAATTGGAATTCGCTAAGCGAGGAGGTAGTTAATGCTATCTCAATCCATAGTTTTAAGGACAGGTATGATAAGTATCACTAAGTCTAAAAATGGAACCGATCAGGAGACGGGAAGATACGAGCTTTGGGCTCTTTCCCGTAAACACAATTAGGTAATCACAATTAGGTAATCACACCAAGGAACCAGAATAAGCTAGAAGTTTATGAGGAAAGTCATATAGGTACTATTGAAGTCATAAACTCAGTTGTTAACATGGCACGGGAGAGAAAATGTAGGATTTTCATTATGGGAGATTTTAATCATAAAGAGATAGATTGGATAAATCTTGACCCACACAGTGGTGAGGACTCATTCAGGGCAAGATTCCTAGATTGCGTACAAGGGAATTTCCTACACCAACAAGTAATGGAACCAACGAGGGCCAGGGGTGGGGATGAGCCATCACTACTTGATCTAGTATTCACTGATAATGTGTTGGATATTGAAAAAATTGAGTTTAAACCACCAATTGAAAAGAGTGACCACTGTGTGTTGTTGATGGAGTATATCATTGAAGATATTCTGCCTGAGAGTAGAGGCACTGAGGACATGAGGAGGAACTATCTGAAAGGAGATTACATCAAAATGAATGAGCTTTTTGCAGTTATTGACTGGAGAACCTTATTTTACAACAAATCTGTACAAGAAATGTATGACATCTTTTGTGAGAAATATGGGAAGATGGTAGATTGCTGCATACCTGTCACCAAAGTACGCGTAATTCATGCCAGAGAGAAATGGTTCGATAATGAGTAGTACTAGTATAGTTGGGTGGGATATGCCTTTTGCAACGACTCCCAAGTCTTGGTTTTGCTTTGCT
Organism: Halocaridina rubra; assembly: GCA_037179515.1. Taxonomy (NCBI): domain Eukaryota; kingdom Metazoa; phylum Arthropoda; class Malacostraca; order Decapoda; family Atyidae; genus Halocaridina; species Halocaridina rubra. The sequence goes on along the minus strand of JAXCGZ010021303.1, from coordinate 31,744 downwards.
AGATTGTTTGTGCGGTTTTTATTATTTGATTTCTTTTTGTACAAATTCTTTTTATAAATTTGTATATTTCTTTGACGTCTTTTTCACTACAATATCTAAATAACAATATATTAGCAATTATTTCAATTTTCTTTTCTATATATGGTTGTGCTAAAAAACTATATTCTGTTCTTGTTTGTGCATATGTTTCACAAAATAATAGAAAGTGTTCTAGGCTCTCTTCACATTGTTCACACGTTGGGCAGGTAGTATCTTTATTTTTAAATTTATTTCTCCATCGTAAGTCATGGGTGTTTTTCGGCATCTTTCTAGTAATCTCGATTCCTCAGTATTGTCATACCATGAAATTTCTTGTATGTTGTTTTTGTATTCTTTATATAGTACTAGAGTTGATTTATCTTCTATTTCTGTTTTCCATACTTCTGTGTCCCACTTATTTATGCATTTCTTTATCTCCTCTTTCTTTGCCGATTTTAGCTTTGTTATATCTATTTGCAGAGCATCCATATATTCTCTTAGCATTTTCATCCAAGGCATTTTGTTCTCTTCATATTGTTTTTTGAATATTTCCCTTAGCAACTCATTTCCATTTTCTTCAATGACATGCTTGGCATATAGAATTTTGTTTTTAATGTCTTTTGCTTTGCAAGATGAAGCTCCTATATCTGCTCTCAATGCTTCTGTTGCTGTATATATATATATATATATATATATATATATATATATATATATATATATATATATATATATATATGTGTATATAGATAGTGTAGTGTGTGTGTGTGTGTGTGTGTGTGTGTGTGTGTGTAATGTGCTAATTTGGTGATTGTATGACCCGAATGAGATTGGGAATTGAATTAAATGCGGAGATGAAGCCACGAGTGAGGTTGGGGAATCTGTAATATGAACATAGTGGCATTCAGTTAGAATGCGTTCATTCCTAAGTATAGCAGATATAAGCTATAAGGTTGGATTCCTTTCAATCTTCTGTGGTGTAGTGGTAGCGCCTTGACTTAGTAATCATAAGTCCTAGGTTCGAGTACCGGTCGGGGTTAAAAAATATTCATGTTTTCACATATGTAATGTGCTTGCTTGGTTATTTCATGGCCCGAATGAGATTGGGACTTGACTTAAATGCTATAATGAAGCCACGAGTAAGGTTGGGGAATCTGTAATATGAACATAGTGGCATTCAGTTAGAATGCGTTCATTCCTAAGTATAGCAGATATAAACTATAAGTTTGAATTCCTTTTAACCTTCTGTGGTGTAGTGATAGCGCCTTGACTTAGTAATCATAAGTCCTAGGTTCGAGTCCCGGTCGGGGTAAAAAATTATTCAGGTTTTCACATGTGTAATGTGCTTGCTTGGTTATTTCATGGCCCTAATGAGATTTTACTTGAATTAAATGCTATAATGAAGCCACGAGTGAGGTTGGGGAATCTGTAATTTGAACATAGTGGCATTCAGTTAGAATGCGTTCATTCCTAAGTATAGCAAATATAATATATAAGGTTGGATTTCTTTTAACCTTCTGTGGTGTAGTGGTAGCGCCTTGACTTAGTAATCATAAGTCCGAGGTTCGAGTCCCGGTCGGGGTAAAAAATTATTCATGTTTTCACAAATGTAATGTGCTTGCTTGGTTATTTCATGGCCTGAATGAGATTGGGACTTGAATTAAATGCTATAAGGAAGCCACGAGTGAGGTTGGGGAATCTGTAATATGAACATAGTGGCATTCAGTTAGAATGCGTTCATTCCTAAGTACAACATATATACGCTATAAGGTTGGATTCCTTTTAACCTTCTGTGGTGTAGTGGTAGCGCCTTGACTTAGTAATCATAAGTCCTAGGTTCGAGTCCCGGTCGTGGTAAAAAAATATTCATGTTTTCACATATGTAATGTGCTTGCTTGGTTATTTCATGGCCTGAATGAGATTGGGACTTGAATTAAATGCTATAATGAAGCCACGAGTGAGGTTGGGAAATCTGTAATATGAACATAGTGGCATTCAGTTAGAATGCGTTCATTCCTAAGTATAGCAGATATAAGTTATTAGGTTGGATTTCTTTTAACCTTCTGTGGTGTAGTGGTAGCGCCTTGACTTAGTAAGTTATGTAGTTAACTAGTAAGTCTCTTTTCTTTTCTTTCTAAAAAAAAACTCTTACTCCTTGCATTATGAAGATTATTATTATTTGCAATTTATATTTTAGCATATCTTGCTTAATATTCTTGTATATGCAAAAAGCATGATCCCAATATAAAAAATTCCCTCCTATTTCTGTTTACTGCTCTGTTCTTTTTTCTCAAGAATGAGGGTATAATCCTGGCGAATCTGTTAGATACATTGTTTATGCAATGTTCTTATTATAAAATTGCGTTTGTTGATAAATTTTGTTATGTTATAAAAATTGCTCTTAATGATAATTCTGTTATAGATTTGACCCTGCTGATATGTCATTAGCCTGTCTAGATACATGTCAGTAGCTTCTTTATTATTTGAATATTTAAAATTCCGTCTCCTGCAACGCAAAGAACCTTCTAGAGAGTGCTTGCTACTAACCTATTTTGCCCATAATATTTCTCGTTTTTTTATATGATTCTGCATGTTGCACCTAAAATACTGTCTTTCCCTTGCATCTCTGTCATAATTGCCTGCCAGGAACCACCACTACAGTAGCCCCCGAATATAATATGACCAACTACTGCACTGAATACACAACCTACAGGGGCCGAACGATAACATCACCAAGAAGGACGCTTAATCACTCTCATTTAGCGGCCAAACTTCCCAGAGGCAAGATCTCGCCTCAGCAGTCCCACATTCTGTGTTTCATTTAGCTGAGTAGTGGTAGGAGGGTCTATCCTGTCTGTTTGTGATCTCTTAACCAAGCTCAGTACCTTGAGTCTCCTTAGTAAAACAGAAACTTAACAACAACCTCCCCACCATGAAACTGGCGCCCAAACAGGGACCCAAACAGACAGACTGATGATAAAACTTTTTTTTTTTTTGCTTTTTAACATTGCACATGAAACCTGATTACCATTGGCTCGGATTGTTGAAATGAATGAATCGTAGGCTGTGCACATAAATTTTATCGCTAGAGATGTTGCAAATTAGAATTTATTTTTTTTATTTTCAATAAATCTTTTTTTTTTTTTAAGTATATTAAGGTAACTAATATTTTCTTTGTTTACTATGTGGTAAACAAAATTTCAGAAATCTACATGATATTATTTGGTAACAGAATAAAGAAATTTTGCGTGAAGAGAACACATGTTATTTAAGATTTCACTTATTTGCGTGATAAGATTGAGTTTTAAAGCATTAATGATTTATATATCCGATAAAGGATGGTATTTGCTAGGAATTGTTTATATTTCTTTGGGATTAGGAAATTGCTTATAATTGAGTTTTCATATTCAAGCATTGACTGCTCATAGATTGGGAAGAAAAACTTTGGCATCATTTGTTGAGCCTAGGTTAAGCCTTCCATGTGTCTGAGTTGTAACTCAAAAATAAATATTCTCATTTTTGGTAGACACATGTGCAATTTGGCTTCCTTCTAAGCCGTTAGCTCATCTTCAGTGTATTTTGCATAGGATCTGTGCCCCTTTGGCAACACTCTAGAATTTTACTTACGACATTTTACTTGCGTGTACTGACATATTCACACTCATACACAGGCACAACCGCTATACTTTACTTGTTTGTATTCTCTTGCACATGGTGCTTGTCCGTAAAATTTGTTGTTGCTCATTACTTTCATTTTCACCATAACTGCTTAGCAGGCACAACTGCTATCCTGTATTATCAGCATTTCATGCACTGTTTTGCAACATTTTGCTGCTGTTGCACTTGATTGTATTTTGAGTCACTTTCATAGTGAGATTTTGGGATAACCATTACATTTTAGTTTGGATGGTGGTGTTGATTTTTTTTCTCCTTGATGTTGCATGGTTCTTTTAATTTTTTAACTATTGTAGAATTTTGTTTTTTTGTGGTTGAATTGTTTTGGCACTTCATTGCTGACTGTTCTGAGACTCGCGATGGAAATCAGGCAGTCACAGAAAACCCTCGAAACATTTGATGGAGAGTTACTTGAACAAGATGATTGCTATGGGTGAGAAACATGCTCCTCGAGTGGGCTCATAACAAGATGGCTAAACAAAGAGCCGAGCTGGAGAGGAAAGCCTGTGAGCAGGAGCAGGTGCAAGCAAAACGAGAAAGCAAGAAAGCTCAACGAACATAAGCTTGTGTTCGCTCAGCTTCAAGCGGGAACCCTGGACAGTGGTGTTTCACCCGGATATGGGAACCAACTTCATGAGAGGCCCCCTCAATACGGAAAAAAGAGGCTGATGGCAAGCAACCGCTCGATACTTACATCCGCTCTTTTAAAAGTCTTGCCACCACAAAAACTAGCACAGAGGCTGAGAAGAGTCGTTGGCTGCTCATCTCCATGCCATCCCGTCTGCTCGCCCTGGTCAATGAACTCGACCATCGGCAATTGAGGGACTATTAGAACATTCTTGTGTATGTAAGGACCCAGCTTAAGGATGAGATCAATTTAAAAAAAAGCTTAACCGCTGTGGACGCGTACCTCCATCACAATCAGCCTAGAGTATGTCTCTGTGACCTTATGAAGGCAAGAAAGGCTGATCCCAAGGTTCGTCCTCAGAGTGTCCTCTCACCCGCAGCAGGCTATGATTCTCACCAGAGAGGAGATCGCAGGAATGGGAAGCACAAGGGCCCTTCTCAAAACTTTAATTGTCCAGCTCATCCTCTTCACAGTCCTAAGCCTTAATACTGCCATGCACCCACACTCAAGAAGGATGACTCGGTAAGACCTAAGCCTCAGAATTCAGAGGCAAGGGCAATTACCCTGCTCCACCTTCCCTGGGATTTCAGCCTTACTCTAAGAGCCACCACATTCCTTCTCATAGCGGCGGCCAGTATAACTGTCTGGCGATTCACTCAGCCCATGCCATAGAAACAAGGCAAGAAAGGACCACCGAGGATAATGCCAAGGACCAACCATACAAAGTTTCCAATGTGCAATTCACCTAACATGATGATCCTGAGATGGTCCCAGCGTGCCTAAGAACCATAAATGATGTGGAAGCTGATATAGCCCTCGACACAGGGGCCATTGGCGTATTTGTTGACAAGAGATTTGTCAGGGATGAAAATTTCACCGGCAAAGTCGTTTGTGTACTGGTTGCTGAGGGAGAACCTCAGATACGAAGCTGCTGTGTCATTGACCTGAATTCCAAAAACTACAGGGGAAGAGCCTCAGCTGTTGCATTGATTGGACCTCTGTACCCTCTTGCTGGGTCGTGTACTAAGCCTAGTTCTTATCTTCCAGGCCAACCTCTACCATGAGGACATTTTTCAGTGGAACATGCCTCGGGCGAAGTCACAACAAGCCAATTCAGCAGCAACTATTGACTCTGACTCCAGGAATTTGGACGATTCTCTGACTGACTCCATTGGCTCTGCCGCAGTAAGTACCTGTAATGTGGAATGCAGAGAGTTTCCCCCCCCCCCCTTTACCAGGTGATGCACCTGTAGAGCCACTGAAATCCCGCTCAGATTTCGCTAAACTGCAGCAGGACTGCCCCAGCCTCAAGCACTGGATGCAACAGGCAACTGAGGGAACCTTTACCAAGAGAGGAGAAGGCCAGATCACCTATGCCCTTGAAGATGCAGTCCTTTGTAGGCATTTGACTAAAGATGGCCACACTTTTAAACAATTGGTGGTGCCTGCTTTGTTGTGCTGCCAGGCTATGTATGTGGCACACCATTTACCTCTGAGGGGACAAAGAGGCAAAGCAAACACTCGTCACATCCTTAAGAAGGCATTTGCATGGCTAAACATGTATCGTAAGGTAGACAGATATGTGGTCTCCTGCCCCGTCTATCAATCCATCTCTACGGCACTGGTACCAAAAGCCCCCTTGGACATGACTAAGCTCTCAACAGAGCCATTTTTCAAGGTTGCCATTGACATATTAGTTCCTATTAACACAGCTAAGTCTACAGGAAAGCAGTTCCTCCTGGTATACGTCGACCTGGCAACAAGGTACCCAGATGCAATGCCGCTATCTTCTATCACGACTGAAGCAGTCACTCAGGCCCTATTCAAAATCTGCTCAGGGGTCATATTCACTGAGCATTTCACTTCTGACATTGGAAGTCAGTTTACAAGTAGGAACTTTGAGGCTTTCTGTAACCTCTTAGAAATGAAGCACATTTGTATGAGTGTCTATTATGCCTAGTCAAATGGAGCATGTGAACACTGTAAAAGGACATTGAAGCGATGTTTGAGCAAATTATTGATAGATATATCCCGGCAGTGAGACAAGTATGTCCCCACTGCACTTTTCTCCTTCAGAGACACGCCATATGACACTATTGGATACTCGCCTTTCGAGGTGATTTATGGTCATAAGGTCAGACATCGAGTGGAATTCTTGGTAGAATGTTGGAACTCACCTACCATCAAGGATGGCAATAGGGACATTCATGAGTATATTTCAAAGTTTTTGTAACATCTGAAAAAGGTCAGGAAAGCTGCATAATAAGCCATTAAGGGTCACCAGCATACTGCCAAGCTCCTCTTTGACAATCGAGCCAGGCATCATGCCCTGACACCCGGAGATCGATCTCTGTTACTTCTTCCAAAAGATACTCGCAAGCTAATGCTACACTGGAAATTACAGTATACTGTGGTACACCGTGTGACCCCCGACAATAACGTGTTAAATGTTGATGGCAATAACCGAATATACAACATTATTCATCTGAAGCCATATCATGAGAACCAGGAGGCCCACAAGCATCCTGCGCTTGCACTCTCAGCAACCCCTATAGGTGACCTCTGCAGAAACATTACCTCCGAGGCTGCAGTACTCCTCCCTTGCGGTGGAGACAGACTTACTGCAGTAAGTCTCTGGCTGCAGCAACCGCCCTCGCAATTGAAGACGTAACCTTAATTTTTTATGATAGTTAAGAATCCTGCCATTCCCACACAGCAAAAGGAAATTGTGAGTAATTGCATTATTAACTCCATACTGCAAGCGAGTCAACAGGAGCAGCTTAACAAGATATTAGAGGACTATGAGAGCATCTTTAATGACCTACCAGGCACTATTGTTACTCCTGAGTATTATGTCAGATTAACTGACCCAGAACCATTTCGGCATTCCTATGGCCATCCCCACCAGCTGTCCGTACAGCTGTAGGAAGATCTTGTAAGTTGGGTCTGCCTCGGAATCGATGAATAGAGCATTTTGTCTTGGTGTTTGATGTTACTGGCAGTGCATAAGTGAGATGGCAATCACAGGTTCTGCCTCGACTGTCGTAAGCTTAACTCCCGCACCATCTTTGATGGAGGGCCCATTTCTGATGCCAAGCATATTTTCTCGTTACTCACCCTAGCCCATTACCTGTCCAAATTGGATCTGGCCAGTGGATTTTGGTAAGTCCCACTGAGCGAGACTACAAAGCCTCTAACAGCTCTTTCCACAAGATACGATCTGTACCAGCTCAGGGTCATGACTATTGGCATGGTGAATGCCCATGGTTGCTTTAGCCAGCTCATGAGGACAGAATTGCAGGATCTCGATAATGTTTCATGCTTTATAGATGACATCCTGGTGCAGTCTCAGGATTGGTCATCATACCCCATGACTTTTCACAAGAGTTCTCGCTCATCTGAAGCAGCATGGACGTCATTTACAGCCTCCCAAATGCGAGATCAGTTTCACACAATTGCAGTATCTTGGCCACATGGTCGGAGATGGAGTTATGTTTCATTAACAGGACAATGTGCAAGCTATTAAGGATATGGAGAAACTTGCTATTGACACTCAACTAAGATCATTCCTGGGTGGTATTGGCTACTACCAACGGTTCATTCCACACATTAATTTCCTATTGCTGCCCCTTTGCAGCAATGACCTCCTCAAAGCAAGGCAAAATTTCCCCCTGTCCATTGGACAGACAATGCAGAGAGAGCATTTTCCAAGCTCCGAGAAACATTGGTAAGTGAGCCAGTATTACAACTGGTAAACCCCGATTTTCCATTTATCTTGCAGACCAACGCCTCAGACGAACGCTTGGGTGACGTGCTCTTGCAATCCTGGTTGGACAACTCAACAGAAGTAGCTCCAGTGCGATATGCAAGCAGCAGGCTTCGCCCTGCAGAGCGGAATTACTCCACATGGAGAAGGAAGCTCTGGCCACTTATTGGGCCATAAAGAAGTTTGAAGTCCATCTGCATGGCCGACATTTTACACTGAGAACAGACCACCATCCTCTCCTATATTTAGAGACTGCAGACAAGCTGAATCCTCTGCCGATGAGGTGGGCACTTTACCTAAATCTTTTCAAATTCACTGTCCAACATGTTGATGGAAAGGACATTGGCCTCGTTGATCTACTAAGTCGACGGCCAATACCCTCAAATGAGGAACCTGGTGCTGTTAGCCTCAGCTTAACTGGTCTTTAAAGATTACTTCTCAAATGTGTTGTTTATTTTTATGTTTATTTTTATATATTTAATACTGTACTTTTTATTATAGCTTACATATGTATTTCAATTTGGTCATATACGTGTAAAATGGAGTTTACTTAGTTTTCTTTAGCATAGCGTGTTTATATACTCTTGTGGAATATATCTATGTGCATCAACGTTATTCCTTGTGGAAGACAAAGAAGAAGATGAAGAATATTTCTTTGATTATAGTTTTATATACCCCTTTTATGTTACTCTGAAATGTAGAACATGGCGGAAATTTTTAGTTTAGTTGCCACTGTTAAGGATGACTATATTAAAAATTTTACTTTTACATATATTGCATTTTTTGGTATATTATTTTATTTTCTTATTGCATGTGAAGAATTTTTAAACTTAAATATTGATATTCTCTGATGTTTAATTGTAATTTCAATTTTCTTGAAATTTGAATTTGATCACATTCCTTTTATGTTTTGCATGTCACTTAATTTTCTTTTTTAATAAGAATTTGTTAACATTATTAATAGTATGATATGTGCCAGTGGTGGATCCCATTTCTTTTATTTATTTGTTCTTTTCCCTAAAAGGATCTATCATTCCTCATAATAACACTGAAGTCACCATAACTTCCTCTGTTCTTTTTTCGCCTTCTGTAGTAGAATTTTGTTAATTCACTATTCTTTAGAGAGGGCCTTTGTGACAGAGTGTTTCACTCAAAATCACCAGAGGCTGTAGTAGATGCCTTATTATTAATGGAGTTAAATAGTAGCTGTTTTTTCTTTTCTTACAAAAAAAAGTCTTACTCATTGTATTTTGCAGAGTATGATTATTTGCAATTCATTTTTTGGTATATCTTGTTTGATATTCTTGTACATGTAGAAAGCATGATCCCAATATAAAAATCTCCCTGCTATTTCTGTTTTCTGCTCTTTTTTTTTCTCATGCAAGAGGCCATAATCCAAGTGAGTCTGTTAGATACGTTGTTCATGCAATTTTCTTATTAAAAAATTGCTTTTGCTGATAAATTTTGTTATATTATAAAAACTGCTCTTGCTGATAATTTTGTTACAAATTTGACCCCGCTGATATGTCATTAGACTGTCTAGATACATTTCAGTAGCTTCTTTATTATTTAAATATTTAAAATTCCGCATGCTGCTATGCAAAGAACGTTCTTTAGATTGTTCACCAGTAACCAATTTTGCCCATTATATTATTCATGATTTTTTTTAATTGCTTCTGCTTGTTGCACCTAAAATACTGTCTCTCACCTGCATCTCTGTCATTATTGCCTGCCAGGGACCACCACTACATTAGTCCTCGAAAATTATATGACAAATTACTGCTCTGAATATAAATCTACAGAGGCTGAATGATGACATCATCAAGAGGGATGCATTGCTTGATCACTCTCATTTAGCAGCCAAACTTCCCAGAGGCAAGATCTCACCTGAACAGGCCAGCTTACTTCATACCTTTTTCACGTGGCGTCCTCACAGGAATTCCTCTATTCTACACCACCTGTGTGACATAGGTGATCGTTGAGTTGAGGCCAAAGTTTTGGCATCCGTCTGTAGTACTGAGAATTAAAATCGTGCTCACAACCTCAGGGATTCAAGGTAGCATTCCAAAAATTTAAATTTTAGATTTATTCCAGCTCTCCAAAATTTATCTCAATTTCTTTAATGTGTCATTGCATTTTCAAAATTAAAAGAAAGTTGAATTCTAAGTTTCTTTTAATCAAATAGTGGTATGAGGGTCTGTCCTGTCTCTTTGTGAGCTTTTAACCATTCTCAGTACCTTGAGTCGCCTAAGTAAAACAGAAACTTAACAGCAATCTCCGCTCCCAACACAGACACACACACACACACACACACACACACACACACACACACACACACACCCAGAGAGAAATGGTTCAATAATGGGTGTAAAAGAGCTAAGGAGTGGAGAGACAAATGCTGGAAAAGGTATAGGAGGAGAAAAAACATAAATGCCTGGCAAACCTACAAAAGAGCAAGAAATGACTACCTAAGTAAAAGGAGAGAGGCAGAGAGAGACTATGAGAGGGACATCACCAGGAAGGCTAAAGAATATCCCAAGCTTTTCCATAGCTTTATCAGAGGAAAAATGAAGGTAAAAGAACAGGTTTTAAGGCTAAAGAGAGCGGATGGAAGCATCACTGAGACGGATGAAGAGATCTGCAAAGAATTGAACAAGGAGTTTCAGTCAGTATTTACAGTAGAAAATACCCCACCCCCTCAGATTGCAGTGATAGAAGCTCAAGGGCCGGTATTAGAGAACATCAACCTTACAGCCACAGAGGTATGCAAAGCGCTGATGGATTTAGATGTTCATAAAGCTACAGGTCCCGATGACATATCCCCTCATGTGCTTAAAAAATGCGCAAACACAATATCAGTGGCACTAAGTATCATATTTAAGGAGTCACTGGAGTCGGGGGAGATAACAAGATGCTGGAAACAAGCAAATGTGATACCTATCTTCAAAAAGGGAAGGAGGGATACGGCTCTGAACTATAGACCAGTTTCCTTGACCAGCATAGTTTGCAAAGTTATGGAGAAACTACTAAGGAAACATATCTCTCTTCACTTGGATTCCTTCAACTTTTTGTCAGTGAGGCAACATGGCTTCAGAGAAGGTAGATCAGCAGTAACAAACTTATTAGAATTTTATGATAAGGTAAGCCTAATCTTACAGGAAAGAGAGGTCTGGGCAGATTGCATATTCCTAGACTTCCAGAAAGCGTTTGACACTGTTCCACATGGGAGACTTATTAGGAAGCTGCAATCAATGGCTAGAATAGGTGGAAATGTTTTGGAATGGATAAAAACTTACTTAGAAGGAAGGGAACAGAGGGTTAGAGTAAGACACTCAGTGTCTGAACGGAGAAGAGTTAGTAGTGGAGTTCCACAGGTTTCAGTTTTAGGGCCACTTTTGTTCCTTGTATATGTAAATGACCTACCAGAGTCTGTAAATTCATTCATGAATATGTTTGCAGATGATGCAAAGATTGTGAAGAAAGTAAAAAACGAGAACAATGGTAGAGAACTTCAGGAGGATCTAAATAATCTGCATGAGTGGTCAGAAAAGTAGCTAATGAAATTCAATACTTCAAAATGTAAGGTAATGAGAATGGGTACAAGTGCAAGAAGGCCCAAGCTTGACTACTCGGTGGCTGGAGTACAACTTCAAGAGACAGAAAATGAGAGAGATCTAGGAGTAAACATACTGGCAGATTTGTCTCCAGAAATACATATTAATGGCATGTAAGGGCAGCATATGCATTCTTATCAAATGTAAGGGTAGTCTTCAGGCACATGGACAAGGAAATGTTCAGAAATATTTATGTAACCTATGTGAGGCCAAAACTCGAATATGCAGCCCCCTTTTGGAATCCGCACTTGAAAAAGCACATAGCTAAGCTTGAAAAAGTTCAAAGACATGCCACGAAACTGGTGCCAGAAATACGCAATCTCAGTTATGATGAGAGGCTGAGGGAATTAGACTTAATATCACTCGAAGCTAGAAGAGTGAGGGGGGATATGGTGACAGTCTTTAAATTCCTTCATGGTTATGATAGAGTGGATAGGGATCGATATTTTGATATGGCTGGCTCTAGAACTAGAGGTCATAGTTTGAAGCTTTGTAAGAAAACTTCTTTGCAGGATGTAAGGAAATACTTTTTCAGTGTAAGAGTAGTTGATAACTGGAATTCGCTAAGCGAGGAGGTAGTTAATGCTATCTCAATCAATAGTTTTAAGGACCGGTATTATAAGTATCACTAAGTATAAAATGGAACCGATCAGGAGACGGGAAGATACGAGCTTTGGGCTCTTTCCCGTAAACACAATTAGGTAATCACAATTAGGTAATCACACAATGTAAGGGTAGCCTTCAGGCACATGGACAAGGAAATGTTCAGAAATATTTATGTAACCTATGTGAGGCCAAAACTCGAATATGCAGCCCCCTTTTGGAATCCGCACATGAAAAAGCACATAGCTAAGCTTGAAAAAGTTCAAAGACATGCCACGAAACTGGTGCCAGAAATACGCAATCTCAGTTATGATGAGAGGCTGAGGGAATTAGACTTACAGTCTTTAAATTCCTTCATGGTTATGATAGAGTGGATAGGGATCGATATTTTGATATGGCTTCGTAAGAAAACTTCTTTGCAGGATGTAAGGAAATACCTTTTCAGTGTAAGAGTAGTTGATAATTGGAATTGGCTAAGCCAGGAGGTAGTTAATGCTATCTCAATCCATAGTTTTAAGGACAGGTATGATAAGTATCACTAAGTCTAAAATGGAACCGATCAGGAGACGGGAAGATACGAGCTTTGGGCTCTTTCCCGTAAACACAATTAGGTAATCACAATTAGGTAATCACACACACACAGACTTACCATCACTCGAAGCTAGAAGAGTGAGGGGGGATATGGTGACAGTCTTTAAATTCCTTCATGGTTATGATAGAGTGGATAGGGATCGATATTTTGATATGGCTTGCTCTAGAACTAGAGGTCATAGTTTGAAGCTTCGTAAGGAAACTTCTTCGCAGGATGTAAGGAAATACTTTTTCACTGTAAGAGTAGTTGATAATTGGAATTGGCTAAGCGAGGAGGTAGTTAATGCTATCTCAATCCATAGTTTTAAGGACAGGTATGATAAGTATCACTAAGTATAAAATGGAACCGATCAGGAGACGGGAAGATACGAGCTTTGGGCTCTTTCCCGTAAACACAATTAGGTAATCGCAATTAGGTAATCACACACACACACACACGAAACTGTTGCCAAATATATGCAATCTCAGTTATGATGAGAGGCTGGGGGAATTAGACTTACCATCACTCGAAGCTAGAAGATTGAGAGGGATATGGTAACAGTTTTTAAATTCCTTCATGGTTATAATAGAGAGGATGGGAAACGATATTTTGATATGGCTGGCTCTAGAACTAGAGGTCATAGTTTGAAGCTTCGTAAGAAAACTTCTTTGCAGGATGTAAGGAAATACTTTTTCAGTGGAAGAGTAGTTGATAATTGGAATTCACTAAGCGACGAAGTAGTTAATGCTATCTCAATCCATAGTTTTAAGGACAGGTATAATAAGTATCACTATGTAGAATATGAAACCGATCAGGAGACGGAAAGATACGAGCTTTGGGCTCTTTCCCGTAAACATAAATAGGTAATCACAATTAGGTGATAACACTTTCAAGATCTGAGAGGACTGGTGGAGGGATAGCACTGCTCATAAGTGAAAGTATAAAATGGAACCGATCAGGAGACGGGAAGATACGAGCTTTTGGGCTCTTTCCCGTAAACACAATTAGGTAATCACAATTAGGTAATCACACTTGAAAGATCTGAGAGGACTGGTGGAGGGATAGCACTGCTCATAAGTGAAAGGATTCAAGTTGAAGAAATAAACTTGGCTATAGAAAGTGACTTCAAGGAATTTCTTGTTGCTCGCATAAATACTGGGTCAGAGAGAATTATAATACCTGTTGTATATAACCCACCAAGGAACCAGAATAGGTTAGAAGTTTATGAGGAAAGTCATATAGGTACTATTGAAGTCATAAACTCATTTGTTAACATGGCACGGGAGAGAAAATGTAGGATTTTCATTATGGGAGATTTTAGTGATAAAGAGATAGATTGGATAAATCTTGACTCACACAGTGGTGAGGACTCATTCGGGGCAAGATTCCTAGATTGCGTACAAGGGAAATTCCTACACCAACATGTAATGGAACCATCGAGGGCCAGGGGTGGGGATGAGCCATCACTACTTCATCTAGTATTCACAGATAATGTGTAGGATATTGAAAATATTGAGTATGAACAACAATTGGAAAGAGTGACCACTGTATGTTGTTGATGGAGTATATCATTGAAGATATTCTGCCTGAGAGTAGAGGCACTGAGGACATGAGGAGGAACTATCCAAAAGGAGATTATATGAAAATGAATGAGCTCTGGCAGTTATTGACTGGAGAACCTTATATTACAACAAATCTGTACAAGAAATGTATGACATCTTTTGTGAGAAATATGGGAAGATAGTAGATTGCTGCATACCTGTCACCAAAGTAGGTGTAATTCATGCCAGAGAGAAATGGTTGGATGATAAGTGTAAAACAGCTTAGGTGTGGAGAGGCAAATGTTGGAAAAGGTATAGGAGGAGGAAAAACATAAATGCCTGGCAAACCTACAAAATAACATGAAATGACTACCTAAGTAAAAGAAGAGAGGCAGAGAGAGACTATGAGAGAGACATCACCAGGAAGGCTAAAGAAAATCCCAAGCTTTTCCAAAGCTTTATCAGAGGAAAACTGAAGGTAAAAGAACAGGTTTTAAGGCTAAAGAGAGCGGATGGAAGCATCACTGAGACGGATGAAGAGATCTGCAAAGAACTGAACAAGGAGTTTCAGTCAGTATTTACAGTAGAAAATACCCCCACCCCCTCAGATTGCAGAGATAGAAGCTCAAGGGTCGGTATTAGAGAACATCAACCTTACAGCCACAGAGGTACGCAAGGCGCTGATTGAGTTAGATGTATATAAATCTATAGGTCCTGATGGCATATCCCCTCATGTACTTAAAATATGCGCAAACTCAATATCAGTGGCACTAAGTATCATATTTAAAAAGTCACTGGAGTCGGAGGAAATTCCTAGATGCTGGAAACAAGCAAACATGATACCTATCTTCAAAGAGGGAAGGAGGGATACGGCTCTGAACTATAGACCAGTTTCCTTGACCTGCATAGTTTGCAAAGTTATGGAGAAACTACTAAGGAAACATATCTCTCTTCACTTGGAATTCTTCAACTTTTTGTCAGTGAGGCAACATGGCTTCAGAGAAGGTAGATCAACAGTAACAACCTTATTAGAATTTTATGATGAGGTAAGCCGTATCTTACAGGAAAGAGAGAGCCGGGCATATTGCATATTCCTAGACTTCCAGAAAGCGTTTGACACTGTTCTACATGGGAGACTTATTAATAAGCTGCAAGCAATGGCTAGAATAGGTGGAAATATCTTGGAATGGATAAAAACTTACTTAGAAGTAAGGGGACAGAGGGTTAGAGTAAGACATTCAGTGTCTGAATGGAGAAGAGTTAGTAGTGGAGTTCCACAGGGTTCAGTTTTAGGGCCACTTTTGTTCCTTGTATATGTAAATGACCTACCAGAGTCTGTAAATTCATTCATGAATATGTTTCCAGGTGATGCAAAGATTGTGAAGAAAGTAGGAAACGAGAACAATGGTTGAAAACTTCAGGAAGATCTAAATAGTCTGCATGAGTGGTCAGAAAGGTGGCTAATGAAATTAAGTACTTCAAAATGTAAGGTAATGTGAATGGGTAGAAGTGCAAGAAGGCCCAGGTTTGACTACTCGGTGGCTGGAGTACATCTTCAAGAGACAGAAAATGAGAGAGATCTAGGAGTAACAATACTGGCAGATTTGTCTCCAGAAATACATATAAATGGCATAGTAAGGGCAGCTTATGCATTCTTATAAAATGTAAGGGTAGCCTTCAGGCACATGGACAAGGAAATGTTCAGAAATATTTATGTAACCTATGTGAGGCCGAAACTCGAATATGAAGGCCCCTTTTGGAATTTGCACTTGAAAAAGCACATAGCTAAGCTTGAAGAAGTTCAAAGACATGCCATAAAACTGGTGCTAAAAATACGAAATCTCGGTCATGATGAGAAGTTGAGGGAATTAGACTTTCCATCACTCGAAGCTAGAAGATTGAGGGGGGATATGGTTACAGTCCTTAAATTCCTTCATGGTTATGATAGAGTGGATAGGGATCGATATTTTGATATGGCTGGCTCTAAAACTAGAGGTCATAGTTTGAAGCACAATAAGAAAACTTCTTTGCAGGATGTAAGGAAATACTTTTTCAGGGTAAGAGTAGTTGATAATTGGAATTAGCTAAGCGAGGAGGTAGTTAATGCTATCTCAATCCACAGTTTTAAGGATAGGTATGATAAGTATCTCTAAGTACAAAATTGAATCAATCAGGAGACGGGAAGATAAGAGCTTTTGGCTTTTTCCCGTAAACACAATTAGGCAATCACACACACTCTCTCTCTCTCTCTCTTTCTCTCTCTCTCTCTCTCTCACACACATACACACACACACACACAGGATTAAGGAAAACATTGAACAGTTCAGAAAAGAGTTCCAGGAGCTGAATATGGAAAATGATGCCATGAAAACTTCCTTTGCTGATGCACTAAAGGGGAATGTGGCAGTAAAAGAGGCTGTAAAGGTGGTGGCACTGGAAAACATACAAACAGTTAACTATAAAGAGACACTCATCAGAGAGGCACTTGATAAGGAGAAGACAGTGGTAATCTCAGGCATAAGCGAATCCCAGGAGCCAACATGGCAGAAGAGACTTGAAGAAAATAAAGCTAGGATTGTAGACCTGATAAGAAAGCTTGGAGTAGTATGTGGTCCTGAGGATATTGTAAACATACACCAACTAGGTAAATATTCGAGGGAAGGAAAGCCGAGACCAACAAAAGTAACCTTTGAGAGAGGGGAAACATGAAGGGAAATATTGTTGAGAAAAAAAAGTCTAAAAGACTTTCAAGAATTCAAAGAAGTGTTCATTAGACAATACAGAACACAGGAAGAAATGGGAAATATCAAAAACTTGTTGCAAGAGGCAAGAAGGTTAAATGATGAAAGAAATGAAGAAGAGAAGAAAAATTTTCATTACAGAGCTCTTCCAGACAAAGGGGGGGATAAAGAAGAAAATGACAGAAGATTAGGGGATGGGGCCTCATTAAGATTGTTATACACAAATGCTGATGGATTAGCTGGTAAGGCAGTAGAATTAAAAGATAGGATTCACAACAGTAAGGCAGATATAGTAGCAATTACAGAGACTAAGTTGAGTGAGGACATAAACAGTGTCACAGTTTTTCCTAAGGGCTTCAGAATACTAAGGGTTGAAAGATATGAGAGGACTGGTGGAGGGATAGCACTGCTCATAAGTGAAAGGATTCAAGTCGAAGAAATAAACTTGGCTATAGAAAGTGACTTCAAGGAATTTCTTGTTGCTCGCATAAATACTGGGTCAGAGAGAATTATAATACCTGTTGTATATAACCCACCAAGGAACCAGAATAGGCTTGAAGTTTATGAGGAAAGTCATATAGGTACTATTGAAGTCATAAACTCAGTTGTTAACATGGCACGGGAAAAAAAATGTAGGATTTTGATTATGGGAGACTTTAATCATAAAGAGATAGATTGGATAAATCTTGACCCACACAGTGGTGAGGACTCATTCTGGGCAAGATTCCTAGATTGCGTACAAGGGAATTTCCTACACCAACATGTAATGGAACCAACAAGGGCCAGGGGTGGGGATGAGCCATCACTACTTGATCTAGTGTTCACAGATAATGTGTTGGATATTGAAAAAAATGAGTATGAACCACCAATTGGAAAGAGTGACCACTGTGTGTTGTTGATGGAGTATATCATTGAAGATATTCTGCCTGAGAGTAGAGGCACTGAGGACATGAGGAGGAACTCTCCGAAAGGAGATTACATCAAAATGAATGAGCTTTTTACAGTTATTGACTGGAGAACCTTATTTTACAACAAATCTGTACAAGAAATGTATGACATCTTTTGTGAGAAATATGGGAAGATAGTAGATTGCTGCATACCTGTCACCAAAGTAGTTGTAATTCATGCCAGAGAGAAATGGTTCGATAATGGGTGTAAAAGAGTTAAGGAGTGGAGAGACAAATGCTGGAAAAGGTATAGGAGGAGAAAAAACATAAATGCCTGGCAAACCTACAAAAGAGCAAGAAATGACTACCTAAGTAAAAGGAGAGAGGCAGAGAGAGACTATGAGAGGGACATCACCAGGAAGGCTAAAGAAAATAACAAGCTTTTCCACAGCTTTATCAGATTAAAACTGAAGGTAAAAGAACAGGTTTTAAGGCTAAAGAGAGCAGATGGAAGCATCACTGAGACGGATGAAGAGATCTGCAAAGAATTGAACAAGGAGTTTCAGTCAGTATTTACAGTAGAAAATACCCCACCCCCTCATATTGCAGTAATAGAAGCTCAAGGGCCGGTATTAGAGAACATCAACCTTACAGCCACAGAGGTATGCAAAGCGCTGATGGATTTAGATGTTCATAAAGCTACAGGTCCTGATGACATATTCCCTCATGTGCTTAAAAAATGCGCAAACACAATATCAGTGGCACTAAGTATCATATTTAAGGAGTCAATGGAGTCGGGGGAGATTCCAAGATGCTGGAAACAAGCAAATGTGATACCTATCTTCAAAAAGGGAAGGAGGGATACGGCTCTGAACTATAGACCAGTTTCCTTGACCAGCATAGTTTGCAAAGTTATGGAGAAACTACTAAGAAAACATATCTCTCTTCACTTGGAATCCTTCAACTCTTTGTCAGTGAGGCAACATGGCTTCAGAGAAGGTAGATCAACAGTAACAAACTTATTTGAATTTTATGATGAGGTAAGCCAAATCTTACAGGAAAGAGAGGGCTGGGCAGATTGCATATTCCTAGACTTCCAGAAAGCGTTTGACACTGTTCCATATGGGAGACCTATTAGGAAGCTGCAAGCAATGGCTAGAATAGGTGGAAATGTTTTGGAATGGATAAAAACTTACTTAGAAGGAAGCGAACAGAGGGTTAGAGTAAGACACTCAGTGTCTAAATGGAGAAGAGTTAGTAGTGGAGTTTCACAGGGTTCAGTTTTAGGGCCACTTTTGTTCCTTGTATATGTAAATGACCTACCAGAGTCTGTAAATTTATTCATGAATATGTTTGCAGATGATGCAAAGATTGTGAAGAAAGTAAAAAACGAGAACAATGGTAGAGAACTTCAGGAGGATCAAAATAATCTGCATGAGTGGTCAGAAAAGTGGCTAATGAAATTCGATACTTCAAAATGTAAGGTAATGAGAATGGGTACAAGTGCAAGAAGGCCCAAACTTGACTACTCGGTGGCTGGAGTATAACTTCAAGAGACAGAAAATGAGAGAGATCTAGGAGTAAACATACTGGCAGATTTGTCTCCAGAAATACATATAAATGGCATAGTAAGGGCAGCATATGCATTCTTATCAAATGTAAGGGTAGCCTTCAGGCACATGGACAAGGAAATGTTCAGAAATATTTATGTAACATATGTGAGGCCAAAACTCGAATATGCAGCCCCCTTTTGGAATCCGCACTTGAAAAAGCAAGGAAAAAAAATTGAGAACATTTTTCGTGAGGGGAGAGAGAAGCTGCCGTCCAGTTCTGCCTTGAAGGAAATTTAGAAGAGTTGCCAGAGGTGAAGCCATCACATCAAATTACCTAATTTTTTGTGTAAACTGGGGAAAGCTCTTAGGCCGTTTACCTGATCCTGTGGTTCCATATATTGTTAAAATCAGTATCCTTCCCATTTATATTAACTTGTTAGTTAGTTTGATACAAGAAAAAATTGAATAAGTAAAAAAAAAAAAAATATCCACCTGTCAACAGTACTGAGTTAAGTTGCCAAGTAGTACAGCTGTCTTATTTTCTTCATTTTTTTTTTTGCTTTTCTTTTAGCTTTCTCTTTTACTATTTTGTTTTTATTTTGTATATATATTGAGTTAAATGTAAAGTCTAATCTTGTGATAACATACCTTGGTTAGCAAGTGGGTTTATTAGTTAGGAAGAATATATAGCAGAAACAGGTGGGTGCCACCTCAGACACAGGTTCGAATTTTTCCTTCAGGTTTGACTTTTGTTTTGTTGCATTTTTTTTTCTTTTTCTTTTTATCCTTAAATTACCATGGTCAAGTTTTTTAAGTTAACATGTGTGTTACCAGAAAAGAGATAAACTGAGTCACTAAATAGCACTTATATGGAGATATAAAAATTCGGTGTGAAGCTTAATTAAAAGTTTTTCTATTTTTTTTTCCTCTTTCTCGTCTTCTTTCTATATTCTGTGAGAGGGAGAACATAAAAATGACGCCATCTCTGTCCCAAACCTCTCCCATCCATGGGTCGGTAGGAGGGGTAGCCATCAGAAGACTCAAAGAGAAAATCAAGAATATAGAGGAAATGGTTATAAGCCTTGATGATAAAATTCAGAATATGGATGGAGAAATGAAAGAGAATGAAACACTCAGAGAGCAAATAAGATCTTTGGAGGAAGCAAATAAAGCACAAGGGCAGGAGAGAAAGGAACTAGAAAAAATAATAAAAAAGCTGGAAGGGGAAAAGAGTCAACTAGAATCTAGACTTTCTAAACAAGAAGATAAAAACAAACAGATAAATGACAACCTAAAGGAATTAGATGTTAGTTCACTGCTCTCTTCTGAGAGAGACGAGATTGCTGCTTGGAATGTCCAGATTAAGGAAAACATTGAACAGTTCAGAAAAGAGTTCCAGGAGCTGAATACGGAAAATGATGCCATGAAAACTTCCTATGCTGATGCACTAAAGGGGAATGTGGCAGTAAAAGAGGCTGTAAAGGTGGTGGCACTGGAAAACATACAAACAGTTGACTATAAAGAGACAGTAATCGAAAAAATGAAAGACGTTGTGATGGAAAGGGCAAACCCACTCATCAGACAGGCACTTGATAAGGAGAAGACAGTGGTAATCTCAGGCATAAGCAAGTCCCAGGAGCCAACATGGCAGGGGAGACTTGAAGAAAATAAAGATAGGGTTGTAGACCTGATAAGAAAGCTTGGAGTAGTATGTGGTCCTGAGGATATTGTAAACACACCAACTAGGTAAATATTCGAGGGAAGGAAAGCCGAGACCAACAAAAGTAACCTTTGAGAGAGGGGAAACATGTAGGGAAATATTGTTGAGAAAAAAAAGTCTAAAAGACCTTCAAGAATCCAAAGAAGTGTTCATTAGACAATACAGAACACAGGAAGAGATGGGAAAGATCAAAAACTTGTTGCTAGAGGCAAGAAGGTGAAATGATGAAAGAAATGAAGAAGAGAAGAAAAATTTTCATTACAGAGTTCTTCCAGACAAAGGGGAGACAAAGAAGATAATGACAGAAGATTAGGGGATGGGGCCTCATTAAGATTGTTATACACAAATGCTGATGGATTAGCTGGTAAGGCAGTAGAATTAAAAGATAGGATTCACAACAGTAAGGCAGATATAGTAGCAATTACAGAGACTAAGTTGAGTGAGGACATAAACAGTGTCACAGTTTTTCCTAAGGGTTTCAGAATACTAAGGGTTGAAAGATCTGAGAGGACTGGTGGAGGGATAGCACTGCTCATAAGTGAAAGGATTCAAGTTGAAGAAATAAACTTGGCTATAGAAAGTGAGTTCAAGGAATTTCTTGTTGCTCGCATAAATACTGGGTCAGAGAGAATTATAATAACTGTTGTATACAACCCACCAAGGAACCAAAATAGGCTTGAAGTTTATGAGGAAAGTCATATAGGTACTATTGAAGTCATAAACTCAGTTGTTAACATGGCACAGGAAAAAAAATGTAGGATTTTGATTATGGGAGACTTTAATCATAAAGAGATAGATTGGATAAATCTTGACCCACACACTGGTGAGGACTCATTCGGGGCAAGATTCCTAGATTGCGTACAAGGGAATTTCCTACACCAACATGTAATGGAACCAACAAGGGCCAGGGGTGGGGATGAGCCATCACTACTTGATCTAGTGTTCACAGATAATGTGTTGGATATTGAAAATATTGAGTATGAACCACCAATTGGAAAGAGTGACCACTGTGTGTTGTTGATGGAGTATATCATTGAAGATATTCTGCCTGAGAGTAGAGACACTGAGGACATGAGGAGGAACTATCGGAAAGGAGATTACATCAAAATGAATGAGCATTTTGCAGTTATTGACTGGAGAACCTTATTTTACAACAAATCTGTACAAGAAATGTATGACATCTTTTGTGAGAAATATGGGAAGATAGTAGATTGCTGCATACCTGTCACCAAAGTAGGTGTAATTCATGCCAGAGAGAAATGGTTCGATAATGGGTGTAAAAGAGCTAAGGAGTGGAGAGACAAATGCTGGAAAAGGCATAGGAGGAGAAAAAACATAAATGCCTGGCAAACCTACAAAAGAGCAAGAAATGACTACCTAAGTAAAAGGAGAGAGGCAGAGAGAGACTATGAGAGGGACATCACAAGGAAGGCTAAAGAAAATCCCAAGCTTTTCCACAGCTTTATCAGATTAAAACTGAAGGTAAAAGAACAGGTTTTAAGGCTAAAGAGAGCGGATGGAAGCATCACTGAGACGGATGAAGAGATCTGCAAAGAATTGAACAAGGAGTTTCAGTCAGTATTTACAGTAGAAAATACCCCACCCCCTCATATTGCAGTAATAGAAGCTCAAGGGCCGGTATTAGAGAACATCAACCTTACAGCCACAGAGGTATGCAAAGCGCTGATGGATTTAGATGTTCATAAAGCTACAGGTCCTGATGACATATCCCCTCATGTGCTTAAAAAATGCGCAAACACAATATCAGTGGCACTAAGTATCATATTTAAGGAGTCACTGGAGTCGGGGGAGATTCCAAGATGCTGGAAACAAGCAAATGTGATACCTATCTTCAAAAAGGGAAGGAGGGATACGGCTCTGAACTATAGACCAGTTTCCTTGACCAGCATAGTTTGCAAAGTTATGGAGAAACTACTAAGGAAACATATCTCTCTTCACTTGGAATCCTTCAACTTTTTGTCAGTGAGGCAACATGGCTTCAGAGCAGGTGGATCAACAGTAACAAACTTATTAGAATTTTATGATGAGGTAAGCCAAATCTTACAGGAAAGAGAGGGCTGGGCAGATTGCATATTCCTAGACTTCCAGAAAGCGTTTGACACTGTTCCACATGGGAGACTTATTAGGAAGCTGCAATCAATGGCTAGAATAGGTGGAAATGTTTTTTAATGGATAAAAACTTACTTAGAAGGAAGGGAACAGAGGGTTAGAGTAAGACACTCAGTGTCTGAATGGAGAAGAGTTAGTAGTGGAGTTCCACAGGTTTCAGTTTTAGGGCCACTTTTGTTCCTTGTATATGTAAATGACCTACCAGAGACTGTAAATTCATTCATGAATATGTTTGCAGATGATGCAAAGATTGTGAAGAAAGTAAAAAACGAGAACAATGGTAGAGAACTTCAGGAGGATCTAAATAATCTGCATGAGTGGTCAGAAAAGTGGCTAATGAAATTCAATACTTCAAAATGTAAGGTAATGAGAATGGGTACAAGTGCAAGAAGGCCCAAGCTTGACTACTCGGTGGCTGGAGTACAACTTCAAGAGACAGAAAATGAGAAAGATCTAGGAGTAAACATACTGGCAGATTTGTCTCCAGCAATACATATAAATGGCATAGTAAGGGCAGCATATGCATTTTTATCAAATGTAAGGGTAACCTTCAGGCACATGGACAAGGAAATGTTCAGAAATATTTATGTAACCTATGTGAGGCCAAAACTCGAATATGCAGCCCCCTTTTGGAATCCGCACTTGAAAAAGCACATAGCTAAGCTTGAAAAAGTTCAAAGACATGCCACGAAACTGGTGCCAGAAATACGCAATCTCAGTTATGATGAGAGGCTGAGGGAATTAGACTTACCATCACTTGAAGCTAGAAGAGTGAGGGGGGATATGGTGACAGTCTTTAAATTCCTTCATGGTTATGATAGAGTGGATAGGGATCGATATTTTGATATGGCAGGCTCTAGAACTAGAGGTCATAGTTTGAAGCTTCGTAAGAAAACTTCTTCGCAGGATGTAAGGAAATACTTTTTCAGTGTAAGAGTAGTTGATAATTGGAATTCGCTAAGCGAGGAGGTAGTTAATGCTATCTCAATCCATAGTTTTAAGGACAGGTATGATAAGTATCACTAAGTATAAAATGGAACCGATCAGGAGATGGGAAGATACGAGCTTTGGGCTCTTTCCCGTAAACACAATTAGGTAATCACAATTAGGTAATCACACAAATGCTGATGGATTAGCTGGTAAGGCAGTAGATTTAAAAGATAGGATTCACACCAGTAAGGCAGATATAGTAGCAATTACAGAGACTAAGTTGAGTGAGGACATAAACAGTGTCACAGTGTTTCCTAAGAGCTTCAGAATATTAAGGGTTGCAAGATCTGAGAGGACTGGTGGAGGGATAGCACTGCTCATAAGTGAAAGGATTCAAGTTGAAGAAATAAACTTGGCTATAGAAAGTGACTTCAAGGAATTTCTTGTTGCTCGCATAAATACTGGGTCAGAGAGCATTATAATAACTGTTGTATATAACCCACCAAGGAACCAGAATAGGCTAGTTTATGAGGAAAGTCATATAGGTACTATTGAAGTCATAAACTCAGTTGTTAACATGGCACGGGAGAGAAAATGTAGGATTTTCATTATGGGAGATTTTAGTGATAAAGAGATAGATTGGATAAATCTTGAATCACACAGAGGTGATGACTCATTCGGGGCAAGATTCCTAGATTGTGTACAAGGGTATTTCCTACACCAACATGTAATGGAACCATCGGGGGCCAGGGGTGGGGATGAGCCATCACTACTTCATCTAGTATTTACAGATAATATGTTGGATATTGAAAAAATTGAGTATGAACCACCAATTGGAAAGAGTGACTACTGTGTGTTGTTGATGGAGTATATCATTGAAGATATTCTGCCTGAGAGAATAGGCATGGAGGACATGAGGAGGAAGTATCTGAAAGGAGATTACATCAATATGAATGAGCTCTTTGCAGTTATTGACTGGAGAACCTTATTTTACAACAAATCTGTGCAAGAAATGTATGACATCTTTTGTGAGAAATATAGGAAGATAATAGATTGCTGCATACCTGTCACCAAAGTAGGTGTAATTCATGCCAGAGTGATATGGTTCAATAATGAATGTAAAACAGCTAGGGAGTGGAGAGATAAATGCTGGAAAAGGTATAGGAGGAGAAAAAACATAAATGCCTGGCAAACCTACAAAAGAGCATGAAATGACTACCTAAGTAAAAGAAGAGAGGCAAAGAGAGACTATGAGAGGGACATCACCAGGAAGGCTAAAGAAAATCCCAAGCTTTTCCACAGCTTTATCAGAGGAAAACTGAAGGTAAAAGAACAGGTTCTAAGGCTAAAGAGAGCGGATGGAAGCATCACTGAGATAGATGAAGAGATCTGCAAAGAATTGAACAAGGAGTTTCAGTCAGTATTTACAGTAGAAAATACCCCACCCCCTCAGATTGCAGAGATAGAATCTCAAGAGCCGGTATTAGAGAACATCAACCTTACAGCCACAGAGGTATGCAAAGCGCTGATGGAGTTAGATGTTCATAAAGCTACAGGTCCTGATGACATATCCCCTCATGTACTTAAAAAATGCGTAAACTCAATGTCAGTGGCACCAAGTATCATATCTAAAAAGTCATTGGAGTCAGGGGAGATTCCAAGAAGCTGAAAACAAGCAAACGTGATACCTATCTTCCAAAAGGGAAGGAGCGATACGGCTCTGAACTATAGACCAGTTTCCTTGACCAGCATAGTTTGCAAAGTTATGGAGAAACAACTAAGGAAACATATCTCTCTTCACTTGGAAACTTTCAACTTTATGTCAGTGAGGCAACATGGCTTCAGAGAAGGTAGATCAACAGTAACAAACTTATTAGAATTTTATGATGAGGTAAGCCGAATCTTACAGGAAAGAGAGGTCTGGGCAGATTGAATATTCCTAGACTTCCAGAAAGTGTTTGACACTGTTCCAAATGGGAGACTTTTTGGGAGGCTTCAAGCAATGGCTAGAATAGGTGGAAATGTTTTGGAATGGATAAAACTTACTTAGAAGGAAAGGGACAGAGGGTTAGAGTAAGACAGTGTCTGAATGGAGAAAAGTTAGTAGTGGAGTTCCACAGGGTTCAGTTTTAGGGCCACTTTTGTTCTTTGTATATGTAAATGACCTACCAAAGTCTGTAAATACATTCATGAATATGTTTGCACATGATGCAAAAATTGTGAAGAAAGTAGGAAACGAGAACAATGGTAGAGAACTTCAGGAAGATCTAAATAGTCTGCATGAGTGGTCAGAAAAGTGGCTAATGAAATTCAGTACTTCAAAATGTAAGGTAATGAGAATGGGTACAAGTGCAAGAAGGCCCAAGCTTGACTACTCGGTGACTGGGGTACAACTTCAAGAGACATAAAATGAGAGAGATCTAGGAGTAAACATACTGGCAGATTTGTCTCCAGAAATACATATAAATGGCATACTAAGGGCAGCATATGCATTCTTATTAAATGTAAGGGTAGCCTTCAGGCACATGGACAAGGAATTACTCAGAAATATTTATGCAACCTATGTGAGGCCAAAACTCGAATAGGCAGCCCCTTTTTGGAATCCGCACTTAAAAATGCACATAGCTAAGCTTTAAAAAGTTCAAAGACATGCCACGAAACTGGTGCCAGCAATACGTAATCTCAGTTATGATGAGAAGCGGAGGGAATTAGACTTACCATCACTCGAAGCTAGAGGTTTGAGGGGAGATATGGTGACAGTCTTTAAATTCCTTCATGGTTATGATAGAGTGGATAGGGAACGATATTTTGATATGGCAGGCTCTAGAACTAGAGGTCATAGTTTGAAGCTTCGTAAGAAATCTTCTTTGCAGGATGTAAGGAAATACTTTTTCACTGTAAGAGTAGTTGATATTGGGATTCGCTAAGCGAGGAGGTAGTTAATGCTATCTAAATCCATAGTTTTAATGACAAGCATGATAAGTATGACTAAGTACAAAATGGAACCGATCAGGAGACGGGAAGATACGAGCTTTGGGCTCTTTCCCGTAAACACAATTAGGTAATCACAATTAGGTAATCAAACAAACACACACACACACACACACACACACACACACACATATATATATATATATATATATATATATATATATATATATATATATATATATATATATATATATATATATATATATATATATATATATATATATATATATATATATATATATATATATATATATATATATATATATATATATATATATATATATATATATATATATATATATATATATATATATATATATATATATATATATATATATATATATATATATATATATATATATATATATATATATATATATATATATATATATATATATATATATATATATATATATATATATATATATATATATATATATATATATATATATATATATATATATATATATATATATATATATATATATATATATATATATATATATATATATATATATATATATATATATATATATATATATATATATATATATATATATATATATATATATATATATATATATATATATATATATATATATATATATATATATATATATATATATATATATATATATATATATATATATATATATATATATATATATATATATATATATATATATATATATATATATATATATATATATATATATATATATATATATATATATATATATAAGCACGAGCTGTTACCATAGAGCATTAAATGGTAGGGAAGGGGTCCTTTTAGAACCCAGAATATAGCGTTTGTATTGAATATATTTCAAGACAGTATATTTCTATATGAATGCGTAAATGTCAATTTGCATGAGAGATTCTTTTATTGCAGCTTAAGTGCATGCATGTGCATATACAGACAGAACACAGGAAGAGATGGGAAAGGTCAAAAACTTGTTGCAAGAGGCAAGAAGGTTAAATGATGAAAGAAATGAAGAAGAGAAGAAAAATTTTCATTTCAAAGTTCTTCCAAACAAAGGGGAGATAAAGAAGATAATGACAGAAGATCAGGGGACGGGGCCTCATTAACATCCTTATACACAAATGCTGATGGATTAGCTGGTAAGGCACTAGAATTAAAAGATAGGATTCACAACAGTAAGGCAGATATAGTAGCAATTACAGAGACTAAGTTGCGTGAGGACATAAACAGTGTCACAGTTTTTCCTAAGGGCTTCAGAATATTAAGGGTTGAAAGATGTGAGAGGACTGGTGGAGGGATAGCACTGCTCATAAGTGAAAGGATTCAAGTTGAAGAAAAAAACTTGGCTATAGAAAGTGACTTCAAGGAATTTCTTGTTGCTCGCATAAATACTGGGTCAGAGAGCATTATAATAACTGTTGTATATAACCCACCAAGGAACCAGAATAGGCTAGAAGTTTGTGAGGAAAGTCATATAGGTACTATTGAAGTCATAAACTCAGTTGTTAACATGGCACGGGAAAGAAAATGTAGGATTTTCATTATGGGAGATTTTAATCATAGAGAGATAGATTGGATAAATATTGACCCACACAGTGGTGAGGACTCATTCGGGGCAAGATTCCTAGAATGCGTAAAAACGACTTTCCTACACCATCATGCAATGGAACCAACGAGGGCCAGGGGTGGGAATGAGCCATCACTACTTGATCTAGTATTTACAGATAATGTGTTGGATATTGAAAAAATTGAGTATGAACAACCAATTGGAAAGAATGACCACTGTGTGTTATTGATGGAGTATATCATTGAAGATATTCTGCCTGAGAGTAGAGGCACTGAGGACATGAGGATGAACTATCGGAAAGGAGATTACATAAAAAATGAATAAGCTTTTTGCAGTTATTGACTGGAGAACCTTATTTTACAACAAATCTGAACAAAAAATGTATGACATCTTTTGTGAGAAATATGGGAAGATAGTAGATTGCTGCATACCTTTCACCAAAGTAGGTGTAATTCATGCCAGAGAGAAATGGTTGGATAATGAGTGCAAAACAGCCAAGGAGTGGAGAGATAAATGCTGGAAAAGTTATAAGAGGAGAAAAAACATAAATGCCTGGCAAACCTACAAATGAGCAAGAAATGACTACCTAAGTAAAAGAAGAGAGGCAGAGAGAGACTATGAGAGGGACATCACCAGGAAGGCTAAAGAAAATCCCAAGCTTTTCCACAGCTTTATCAGAGGAAAACTGAAGGTAAAAGAACAGGTTTTAAGGTTTAAGAGAGAGGAAGGAAGCATCACTGAGATGGATGAAGAGATCTGCAAAGAACTGAACAAGGAGTTTCAGTCAGTATTTACAGTAGAAACCCCCCCCCCTCAGATTGCAGAGATAGAAGCTCAAGGCCCGGTATTAGAGAACATCAACCTTACAGCCACAGAGGTATGCAAAGCGCTGATGGAGTTAGATGTTCATAAAGCTATAGGTCCTGATGACATATCCCCTCATGTACTTAAAGAATGAGCAAACTCAATGTCAGTGGCACTAAGTATCATATTTAAAAAGTCACTGGAGTCGGGGGAAATTCCAAGATGCTGGAAACGTGATACCTATCTTCAAAAAGGGAAGGAGAGATACGGCTCTGAACTATAGACCAGTTTCCTTGATCAGCATAGTTTGCAAAGTTATGGAAAAACTACCAAGGAAACATATCTCTCTTCACTTGGAATCCTTCAACTTTTTGTCAGTGAGGCAACATGGCTTCAGAGAAGGTAGATCAACAGTAACAAACTTATAAGAATTTTTTTATGAGGTAAACCGAATCTTACAGGAAAGAGAGGTCTGGGCAGATTGCATATTCCTAGATTTCCAGAAAGTGTTTGACACTGTTCCACATGGGAAACTTATTAGTAAGCTGCAATCAATGGCTAGAATAGGTGGAAATGTCTTGAAATGGATAAAAACTTACTTAGAAGGAAGCGAACAGAGGGTTAGAGTAAGACACTCAGTGTCTGAATGGAGAAGAGTTAGTAGTGGGGTTCCACAGGGTTCAGTTTTAGGGCCACTTTTGTTCCTTGTATATGTAAATGACCTACCAGAGTCTGTAAATTCATTCATGAATATGTTTGCAGATGATGCAAAGATTGTGAAGAAAGTAGGAAATGAGAACAGTGGTAGAGAACTTCAGGAATATCTAAATTGTCTGCATGAGTGGTCAGAAAAGTGGCTAATGAAATTCAATACTTCAAAATGTAAGTTAATGAGAATACGTACAAGTGCAAGAAGCCCCAAGCTTGACTACTCGGTGGCTGGAGTACATCTTCAAGAGACAGAAAATGAGAGAGATCTAGGAGTAAACATACTAGCAGATTTCTCTCCAGGAATACTTACTAATGGCATAGTAAGGGCAGCATATGCATTCCTATCAAATGTAAGGGTAGCCTTTAGGCACACGGACAAGGAAATGTTCAGAAATATTTATGTAACCTATGTGAGGCCAAAACTCGAATATGCAGCCCCCTTTTGGAATTCGCACTTGAAAAAGCACATAGCTAAGCTTTAAAGAGTTCAAAGACATGCCACGAAATTGGTGCCAGAAATACGTAATCTCAGTTATGATGAGAGGCTGAGGGAATTAGACTTACCATCACTCGAAGCTAGAAGATTGAGGGGGGATATGGTGACAGTCTTTAAATTCCTTCATGGTTATGATAGAGTGAATAGGGATTGATATTTTGATATGGCAGGCTCTAGAACTAGAGGTCATAGTTTGAAGCTTTGTAAGAAAACTTCTTTGCATTATGTAAGGAAATACTTTTTCAGTGTAAGAGTAGTTGATAATTGGAATTCGCTAAGCGAGGAGGTAGTTAATGCTATCTCAATCAATAGTTTTAAGGACAGGAATGATAAGTATCACTAAGTACAAAATGGAACCGATCAGGAGACGGGAAGATACGAGCTTTGGGCTCCTTCCTATAAACACAATTAGGTAATCACAGACTAGTATACCTATTCAATTATAACAAATTTACACTTATATTCGTATGAATAATATGTAATTCGTTCTTTGGACTAGCTGTAGAAGAGAGAGAGGGAAATCTGAGACACCTAAGGTTTACTACAAACTGTCACCCCCTTGGGATTCCATTGCCAGTGTGAACAAAAAACGGCTATATGTAATTGTTTCCACCAACAGACGAGGGGAGTTTTGTGAGACTTTCTTACAAAAGTAAGTTGTACTCGTGAGAAGCTACAAGACACTCATGTTAACGATGTGTGAAATCTGTCGTAGTTGATATTTATGAAATACATTTGCTACCGTTATTATTGACGTTGCATATAAGTTTAATAATGAGTTATTAGTTGCTCTCGTGAGATGCTACAAAACACTCATG
>JAXCGZ010021302.1:50000-57853 GCA_037179515.1 Halocaridina rubra | reverse complement strand
ATATATAAACCGAATAGATGTGAGACCTGTGATGATGTATGGAGCAGAGGCATGGGCAATAAAGGAGACATATGAGAAAAATTTGGATGTGGCAGAGATGAGGATGTTGAGATGGATGTGTGGGGTGACAAGAAACGATAAGATCAGAAACCTGGTAATTAGAGGTACCTCAAAAGTTAGAGAAAAATCAGATAAGATGCAAGAAAGTAGACTAAGGTGGTGTGGTCATGTCGTTAGAATGGCTGAACAGTATGCTGGGAGGAGAGTGATGAAAATGGATATACAGGGTTGGAGAGGGAGTGGAAACCAAAGCGTAGGTGGATGTATTGCATCAATGACAACCTGAGGTCTAAAGGATTTTTGGGTGATGAGGTATGACACAGGAACATATGGAGAACACTGACCAGAAACATCGACCCCATATAAAAGTGGGAAAAGATGCAGACGAAGAAGAAGAAGAATAAACCGAATTGATGTGCATCAGTAAAAAAATATTTATTTAAATCAAATATAACGACAAATACCCAATACAAACTAGCTAGAAATAACACAAAAACCTCTCTTGTTTATATCCGGTAAATTTCGATATTGTTGGCATAGGTCTTAAAAGGCATCATCCTTTGTAAATGTTATATTCATTAATTTCTTGGCCTATGCTTACGAGAAACGGATTCCTGCATTTTTTAATAGCTAAGAAATAAATTTTTGTCGAGTAGAGTGGTTAGAGCACTCTACTCGGCAACCGATAAATCGTGTTCGACCCCATAACTTGGCATTAGAAAGAGCTATTATAAGAGTTCACCGCATATAGACATCATTAAGTAGTGATGATGGTAGTTAATGGCTTATCACATTTTTTTATTGGCAATTTTTTTGTTCATATTTCTATGTGGTCGCTAATTCTCAGTAATTCTTTGGCGGTTAATGTTTAGTTCAAAACAAGATTTTCACTGCTGAATGCTTTGTGTGATAGCAACCTTTTGCATTTGTCAGGCCTGGGACCGGAGCTGAATCTAATTTTCTGTTCATGGCTGTTCTACCTAAGGTTATATTGGTGGGACACGATCAATGCCACTAATGTCGTTTCTACATTTTTTTTTATTTTTTTACAAAACATTCACGTTTTATGCGTTACAATTAGTCACCCTATTAGCACTGGACACAGACTGGTGTGCCTGGGGGAAATGAGTCTGGAAGCCCTTTCTATTGACCTACGGTGCACTTGATAGCAGGTCCATCAGCCCCCGAGTCAATCATTTTATCAACTCTTAATGTCTATGAAAATATTGCTTATTCCTCGAGAATCTGGCTTTAACTCGAGTAACAACAACAATATCATCTACAATAACAAAATCAATAATAACAACAGTCATCACAGCAATAATATAAACATTTACAACAGCATCACTAAAATCAACGGTAGCAACAGCAACAATAATGATAATCATAATTGCAACATAAACAAATGTAACTGCAATAATGGCATCATTAACAATAACAACTTGAAAACGACAACGCTAACAATGACGGCACTAGCAACAGAAACAGCATAACGAGAAAGAGTGGATGGGGTAGATTGGGAGAAGGATAAGGAAGCTTTTTTATTCCTCTCCTCGATCAAAAATATGCTGTTGGCAAGAGCCACAGCGGTTTGTTTTGGTAAGAAAATCTCAAATTTTCTTTTTGGCATTCTTCGTAACAACTCCCGATCTCTTTGGATGTGTTTTCGAGCTCTCGTCTCAAATTATCCGAAGAATTTCACTGGAAAATCTGCACTGCAATGGCACACTTTGATTTCCTCAATATCAACCAAGTGATATGTAATAGACCTCAATCTACGTGATTTGAAGCTTTGAATATCCTTTTATTTTGTATTCTGGTAATCAATATTGCATGTTGCAAGAGAATCCACTCTGTTAAATGAAGAGACTCTCCTTTAAAAACAAGTATGAAAAGAGGAAGTGAATTGTACTCTCTTCATAATTCTCTGGAAATGCCAAAGAGTAAAAGCGATGATATACTGAGAGAAACGGTGTGCTATTTTCACATGGTAACAGTTGTGTTTATAGATCTTCCTCTTGTAACGGTAAAGGAAGGCACATTAAGCACAGAGAAAGTGAATTTCTGAGTTTCTGAGTTTATATGTGGAGTCTGAGATTAGAAGAATAGTGTGGTTTTAAGAAGAAGTAAAAATTGCGGTAATAAAGTGTTCTAACATAATATAGCATTGGGTGTTTTATTAAGTATATATTCGCAGACACTTACAGTGGTCGCCGTGGCCAGGTGGTAGGGCCCGTGACTCTGATTCTTCAGGTTGTCAGATCGAGATGCGCCATGGCCTAAGGTTAGAAAGGGCATTCACTATGATCAACAGTTACATACTACAACACCAAAGTGGGCACCGTCCCGGTCCTTACCAAGAAATGGGAGCCCGTTCCGTAAAACCAGATCAGTGTATACAAAGAAACTTTCAATGTAACAGGGAAAAATATTAAATTTTGTGTGACAGAGGAGAAAACCTTTGGTAATTAAATATTTTAACTTGATATGGTATTATTTTATGTTGTATATATTCACAGACACTCACTTACACAATCAGTGTAACAGAGATACGAATCTTTAAATTGCGGGTGACAGAGAACAGTTTTTGGCATTTCATGACAAAATTAAAGAATCTTTTTGATTAGGTATTCTTATTGAATAAGTTATGAGATATATCTCAAATAAACACAAAACATTTTTCTGTAGCATAAACGCACCATAAAAGTCCTTATCACAAGAATATGAATATATTTTATATTCGGCATGATGAAGCTTGATTGTGATAGTTTATTTTTCTTTATTCGTTAATGTTTTCAGATTTTTTTCAGAGTGATGATTGATGTTAGTTTTCCTAAGCTGTTATTTTTATAAAGCATGTTAGTGATTAGATATTTTTGTGTGTGTGTGATTCGCTAATGTCTTCAAAACTGTTCAAAGTGATTGCTTATGTAATATATTATAACCTGTTATTTCTAAGTGATATTGTTCTGGGGATGTATGCCTTTCCTATTGCATATAGTTTTGCTGTTGCAGTTATTATTGTCATTAAATGGATTGCATTAGCATTTCAGGTATATAAATACATATGCAATTGCTGCAATCTCCCTTGTATTGGGATGGCGGAGTCAAAGTACCTTCATTCACTAGCACCTTATTTACACTATTACTTTTCTTAGATTCTTGGGTATAAAGAGCTTCAACATTCCCCTCATTAACCTGTTTGGATCATCCACTGAGTAAGTGTATATGCACATATGCATATACACATGCTTATATAGTGCACAACTATATGGAATCTACCTTCCATAAATTTCAAATAAACAAGTACACTAACAACTGAGTGTTTTTCTGAGGTATAACGGCATTCCCATCTCACACATAATGGTTAATGAACGGAACATAAATTAATTATTTTGTTTTT
Source organism: Halocaridina rubra (assembly GCA_037179515.1). Lineage (NCBI taxonomy): Eukaryota > Metazoa > Arthropoda > Malacostraca > Decapoda > Atyidae > Halocaridina > Halocaridina rubra. Next base: position 54,390 of record JAXCGZ010021302.1, on the reverse strand, counting down.
TATTTAACTTTTTACCCAGAGTTTAGCAGACGACAATCGCATTTTCTTGCAGCTAGATGAAATATACGACAAGAAGCTTTTCCAATGAGCTTTAATGGCCTCGTTTTTGGTCGAGTAAATGCTCGAAAGATATTACCCGAAAGGATCATCAACCAGTCGGAAAAGATCAATTTCATATATTCGCCTTTAAGGCTCTTTGGAAGAGGAGACAAAGTCTCGAAAAGAGAAATATCACCTTCTAAACAAGAGGGTATTGCATCTTTCTTGAAATATAAATACCTTTTAGCATTTTATAAATGAGCATAAATTTGACTATGAACATCAACTACCCATCTGAAAATGTCAGTATCACCAGTCAGCTGTTAATGCTCTGTGGAAGAGAAGACAGACACTTGGAAAGAGAAATTCCCTTTCGAGGAAAAAGATTATTGCGTTTTCCTGGAAATTGGTACCGTGTAGTATTTGATTCATAAGAATTATTTTGCACGAGAGCTTCATCTACCAATCTGAAAAGGATAATATCATCAATAAATCTTAACTGATCTTTGGCAAAGAAGACCAACTCTAGAAAAGAGAAAGTTTTTTGATGGGGAAGGATATTGCATTTTCCTAAAAAATCCAAATACATTTGTAGCATTTGATATATTCAAATACTTTTCCCCAAGAGATTCATCTACCAGTCTGAATGGCTTAGTATCATCACTTCTCCATTAGTGCATTTTGGAAGAGAAAACAAACTTTTAGAAATAGCATTTCGAGGAAAGAGAATATAGCATTTTGCAGGGAATATATATATATATATATATATATATATATATATATATATATATATATATATATATATATATATATATATATATATATATATATATATATATATATATATATATATATATATATATATATATATATATATATATATATATACATATACATATACATTATATATATATATATATATATATATATATATATATATATATATATATATATATATATATATATATATAATATATATATATATATATATATATATATATATATATATATATATATATATAGATATATATATATATATATATATATATAATATTTATATATATATATATATATATATATATATATATATAATATATATATATATATATATATATATATATATATATATATATATATATATATATATATATATATATATATATATATATATATATATATATATATATATATATATATAATATATATTATATATATATATATATATATATATATATATATATATATATATATATTATATATATATATATATATATATATATATATATATAATATATATATATATCGTTTAGATGGGACTGCTGTAGCGCAGTGGTAGAGTGCTTTACTTGGGAAGTAGCAAATCCCTGTTCCATCCCACCGTGAGGTGTTAGGAAGAGCTCCCTGCCTCTATGTCCCAGCTCCAACCTTTTTGTGTACATCCTTTTAGTGTGGATATATTATGACACATAAAATGGCAAACATATTTTTTCAAGAAGACATTTTTCATTAATAAATATCCCTTACATCTTATGGCGTGCTTAATCAAATTGCAAAGTTTATAGGGAATCCCTTCTTTCAAACCATGCCACAACTATCCCCTCCCTTATATACCAAATTAGCTAATTTGAGAAAAGCTTTATGAGTAACTATTGTGTTGAATTTTGTGTCTTCGTGCAAAAATACAAAACCTTATATTTTTTTGCAAGACATATAAATTTTGCTGTTTGGATTCATTACAAATTAGTGGGGCCCACAGCAGCTCAACGGTAGGGAGTTAGTCGGGAAGTGACAAGCCTGATGAACCCCAGTTCGATCCCATCACTGGGAGTTAGGAATATAGACTTACTCTAGCCCTAATTTGGACTAATTGGGACACATAATAATCAGCAAAAAATAAATTATGGAAAGGTTCTTTACTAAATTATGAAGGTAAAAGAAAATATCATATTCAAATAAATATCAGGGATTATGAGCTCATATTTTATCTTCTCCATATAAATAAATCTGTATTTGCATAGGACGATTAGTTCCTTTAATGAAATTCAAGTTTTTTTTACTTACTTGGGGGGACGGGTTAAGCAGTCTTATCACACTTCTAGGTCACGCAAATGCTTTATTTTTTAAACTCATATATTTCCGATCTCAGTGCTCTAGTTTTTCATATTTTCATCCGTTATCTTACACTACTATAATCCTCTCAAAAATTTCCAGACTTTTAATTCTTGTTATAGTATATATTTATTCCTTCTCAGTCCTCATATTTACGAGGATTTGGTCTTTAACCATAATTTTTCCTCTCAAAACTCACATGGTTTCTATTTTTGGCATTGTAAATTATTTCTCTGTCCCCAAATTTTCGAGGATATGTTCTTTTATCATTATTTCCTATGAACAAAAAAACTCAAAAGGGTTTTATTTCATTATTGTAAGTTTTGATCTTATTTTCTGTCTTTTTATGACTATGATTTTCCCATTTTCATCATACTTTTGCTATTCAAAATAAAAAAAAACAATCAGCCAGAACAAATAGCTCCCTGGAAGTGCATATTTATAGTTTGTCACTATACCGATGAGAGAATTAATATGTCATTTGTAATTCATATATGCTGTAGTATTGACTATGACAATACATGTGTAAATACTATATATATATATATATATATATATATATATATATATATATATATATATATATATATATATATATATATATTATATATATATATATATATATATATATATATATATATATATATATATATATATATATATATATATATATATATATATATATATATATATATATATATATATATATATATATATATATATATATATATATATATATATATATATATTATATATATATATATATATATATATATATATATATATATATATATATATATATATATATATATATATATATATATATATATATATATATATATATATATATATATATATATATATATATATATATATGTGTGTGTGTGTGTGTGTGTGTGTGTGTGTGTGTGTGTGTGTGTGTGTGTGTGTGTGTGTGTGTGTGTGTGTGTGTGTGTGTGTGTGTGTGTGTGTGTGTGTGATTGCCTAATTTTTTTTACGGGAAAGAGCCCAAATCTCGCATTTTCCTGTCTCTTGATCGGTACCATTTTATAGTTAATGATACTTATCATACTTGTCCTTAAAAATATGGATTGAGTTAGCATTAACTACCTCCTCGCTTAGCGAATTCCAATTATCAACTACTCTTACACTAAAAAAGTACTTCCTTACATCCTGCAAAAAAGTTTGCATATGTGTATATGGGTGTGTATTTGTGTGTGTATGTGCGTGCATGTGAGGGGTGGGAGCTTAGATGTGTAATCTGCACATTACTAACCTTTCTAGTGAGGAGTTAGGTGTACATTATGATGAAGCATAAGAAAATGTCAGTGAATTACATTATTGAGTTGATTTACTTTATATATACTGTAACAAATATGTCTAAAAGGAAAAGTTCTTTAAGCAAAGAATACTAATGTGCATAATAAAATGTAACACTGCATAATATGTTAAACTTTCTCTTTTCCTTGTCATAACGGATTTTGCATCGTGGATATCCTACAAAAGAGTGCCAACTCCGGTTTATTCACAATGATAATGATGAGCATTTTCTTCTTCCTAATCTACCTGATATCGTATGGAAACCGTTTTGCAAAACCTTTTACTTCCTCTTGCCCTTTCCTTCTTCCTTTTCTTGAATATCTTTTCTGAAGTACAAATAAAAGGAAATGTCATCTCCATCGCATGCATATATCCATGTTTCTCATAATTCTCATGAGATATCTTTATGACCAGTTTCATTGATGAAAAACATTTGTTCACGTTTTATAAAACGACTAAAAGGCCTCTTTGCTCTTCAAGTCTCAATTGTTCTTCTATTTACCACTGTATAATTTGTTATCATGGCACAAGCTCTATGAAATGTAAATGTAAGCTGCGAGGTTATATCTGTGCGGCCCTTTTACTAACCTTATTTACAGAATTATGCTCAGTGGCAGAGTGCTCAAGACGGGAAGTGACTAACGCGGATTCGATCTCACTTCAGAACATTAGGAAGGGCATCCATCTAGTCCGAATCCTCTTGACTCAACATGCCCTTGTCTACCAATATTCGAATGGGTACTAATTGTGACGTATAAAATGGAGCATTTGAATGACTGTACCTTCGTTTCAATAAATATTTCGTCAATATGCTTTCATAAGAATTTCATTGGGAAGTTGCTGTTTTTTTTTTTGCAAGAAGACAAATTCATTACAATAGGTTTGATTTCATAAGAATCCAAATGCATTAACATATTGAAAG
>JAXCGZ010021302.1:37500-45000 GCA_037179515.1 Halocaridina rubra | reverse complement strand
TGACGGGATCGAAATCATGTTGGTCATGCATACCACTTCCCGACCAGCCCACTCTACCACTGAGCTACTGTAGCGCCCTCATGCACATTTATTTCCATACCCTAATTATTATTTTACTGTTGGAAAAACACCACATCATAATTTCTTTCATGGCAATACTCACTCAAGTGTTTTTACATATTCTAGTTGTGTTACATTGGTTAAGGATTTCTTTTCACATAGTCTGTTGTGACCTCCAAGAGTTACTCTCTGTGGGGATTTTTTTTTCTTGTATTAGGATGAAATATTTTATATGTTGCTTGGGACTGAATGGACCAACTGTTAGCTAAATGCGATAGGATTTGCATGAATGGTAGGTTAATATGAATAGAAAGTTAATAAATTAAGAGAAATTATCATAGTAAAAACTGACTTGCACAAATATTCACACTTGTTTCTCAGTTTCTGACCGCTTGCAATTATATTTATCTCCTACACTGACTTAGCTCATATATGCATGTAGGGAAATATTGTTGAGAAAAAAATGTCTAAAAGACCTTCAAGAATTCAAAGAAGTGTTCATTAGACGATACAGAACACAGGAAGAGATGTGAAAGATCAAAAACTTGTTGCAAGAGGCAAGAAGGTTAAATGATGAAAGAAATGAAGAAGAGAAGAAAAATTTTCATTACAGAGTTCTTCCAGACAAAGAGGAGATAAAGAAGATAATGACAGAAGATCAGGGGATGGGGCCTCATTAAGATTGTTATACACAAATGCTGACGGATTAGCTGGTAAGGCAGTAGAATTAAAAGATGGGATTCACAACAGTAAGGCGGATATAGTAGCAATTACAGAGACTAAGTTGAGTGAGGACATAAACAGTGTCACAGTTTTTCCTAAGGGCTTCAGAATACTAAGGGTTGAAAGATCTGAGAGGACTGGTGGAGGGATAGCACTGCTCATAAGTGAAAGGATTCAAGTTGAAGAAATAAACTTGGCTATAGAAAGTGAGTTCAAGGAATTTCTTGTTGCTCGCATAAATACTGGGTCAGAGAGCATTATAATAACTGTTGTATACAACCCACCAAGGAACCAAAATAGGCTTGAAGTTTATGAGGAAAGTCATATAGGTACTATTGAAGTCATAAACTCAGTTGTTAACATGGCACGGGAAAAAAATGTAGGATTTTGATTATGGGAGACTTTAATCATAAAGAGATAGATTGGATAAATCTTGACCCACACAGTGGTGAGGAATCATTCGGGGCAAGATTCCTAGATTGCGTACTAGGGAATTTCCTACACCAACAAGTAATGGAACCAACAAGGGCCAGGGGTGGGGATGAGCCATCACTACTTGGTCTAGTGTTCACAGATAATGTGTTGGATATTGAAAAAATTGAGTATGAACCACCAATTGGAAAGAGTGACCACTGTGTGTTATTGATGGAGTATATCATTGAAGATATTCTTCCTGGGAGTAGAGGCACTGAGGACATGAGGAGGAACTATCCGAAAGGAGATTACATCAAAATGAATGAGCTTTTTGCAGTTATTGACTGGAGAACCTTATTTTACAACAAATCTGTACAAGAAATGTATGACATCTTTTGTGAGAAATATGAGAAGATAGTAGATTGCTGCATACCTGTCACCAAAGTAGGTGTAATTCATGCCAGAGAGAAATAGTTCGATAATGGGTGTAAAAGAGCTAAGGAGTGGAGAGACAAATGCTGGAAAAGGTATAGGAGGAGAAAAAACATAAATGCCTGGCAAACCTACAAAAGAGCAAGAAATGACTATCTAAGTAAAAGGAGAGAGGCAGAGAGAGACTATGAGAGGGACATCACCAGGAAGGCTAAAGAAAATCCCAAGCTTTTCCACATCTTTATCAGAGGAAAACTGAAGGTAAAACAACAGGTTTTAAGGCTAAAGAGAGCGGATGGAAGCATCACTGAGACGGATGAAGAGATCTGCAAAGAATTGAACAAGGAGTTTCAGTCAGTATTTAAAGTAGAAAATACCCCACCCCTTCAGATTGCAGTGATAGAAGCTCAAGGGCCGGTATTAGAGAACATCAACCTTACAGCCACAGAGGTATGCAAAGCGCTGATGGATTTAGATGTTCATAAAGCTACAGGTCCTGATGACATATCCCCTCATGTGCTTAAAAAATGCGCAAACACAATATCAGTGGCACTAAGTATCATATTTAAGGAGTCACTGGAGTCGGGGGAGATTCCAAGATGCTGGAAACAAGCAAATGTGATACCTATCTTCAAAAAGGGAAGGAGGGATACGGCTCTGAAATATAGACCAGTTTCCTTGACCAGCATAGTTTGCAAAGTTATGGAGAAACTACTAAGGAAACATATCTCTCTTCACTTGGAATCCTTCAACTTTTTGTCAGTGAGGCAACATGGCTTCAGAGAAGGTAGATCAACAGTAACAAACTTATTAGAATTTTATGATGAGGTAAGCCAAATCTTACAGGAAAGAGAGGGCTGGGCAGATTGCATACTCCTAGACTTCCAGAAAGCGTTTGACACTGTTCCACATGGGAGACTAATTAGGAAGCTTCAATCAATGGCTAGAATAGGTGGAAATGTTTTGGAATGGATAAAAACTTACTTAGAAGGAAGGGAACAGAGGGTTAGAGTAAGACACTCAGTGTCTGAATGGAGAAGAGTTAGTAGTGGAGTTCCACAGGGTTCAGTTTTAGGGCCACTTTTGTTCCTTGTATATGTAAATGACCTACCAGAGTCTGTAAATTCATTCATGAATATGTTTGCAGATGATGCAAAGATTGTGAAGAAAGTAAAAAAACGAGAACAATGGTAGAGAACTTCAGGAGGATCCAAATAATCTGCATGAGTGGTCAGAAAAGTGGCTAATGAAATTCAGTAATTCAAAATGTAAGGTAATGAGAATGGGTACAAGTGCAAGAAGGCCCAAGCTTGACTACTCGGTGGCTGGAGTACAACTTCAAGAGAGAGAAAATGAGAGAGGTCTAGGAGTAAACATACTGGCAGATTTGTCTCCAGAAATACATATAAATGACATAGTAAGAGCAGCATATGCATTCTTATCAAATGTAAGGGTAGCCTTCAGGCACATGGACAAGGAAATGTTCAGAAATATTTATGTAATCTATGTGAGGCCAAAACTCGAATATGCAGCCCCCTTTTGGAATCCGCACTTGAAGAAGCACATAGCTAAGCTTGAAAAAGTTCAAAGACATGCCACGATACTGGTGCCAGAAATACGCAATCTCAGTTATGATGAGAGGCTGAGGGAATTAGACTTACCATCACTCGAAGCTAGAAGAGTGAGGGGGGATATGGTGACAGTCTTTAAATTCCTTCATGGTTATGATAGAGTGGATAGGGATCAATATTTTGATATGGCTGGTTCTAGAACTAGAGGCCATGGTTTGAAGCTTCGTAAGAAAACTTCTTTGCAGGATGTAAGGAAATACTTTTTCAGTGTAAGAGCAGTTGATAATTGGAATTCGCTAAGCGAGGAGGTAGTTAATCCTATCTCAATATATAGTATTAAGGACAGGTATGATAAGTATCACTAAGTCTAAAATGGAACCGATCAGGAGACGGGAAGATACGAGCTTTGGGCTCTTTCCCGTAAACACAAATTAGGTAATCACAATTAGGTAATCACACATATATATATATATATATATATATATATATATATATATATATATATATATATATATATATATATATATATATATATATATATATATATATATATATATATATATATATATATATATATATATATATATATATATATATATATATATATATATATATATATATATATATATATATATATATATATATATATATATATATATATATATATATATATATATATATATATATATATATATATATATATATATATATATATATATATATATATATATATATATATATATATATATATATATATATATATATATATATATATATATATATATATATATATATATATATATATATTATATATATATATATATATATATATATATATATATATATATATATATATATATATATATATATATATATATATATATATATATATATATATATATATATATATATATATATATATATATATATATATATATATATATATATATATATATATATATATATATATATATATATATATATATATATATATATATATATATATATATATATATATATATATATATATATATATATATATATATATATATATATATATATATATATATATATATATATATATATATATATATATATATATATATATATATATATATATATATATATATATATATATATATATATATATATATATATATATATATATATATATATATATATATATATATATATATATATATATATATATATATATATATATATATATATATATATATATATATATATATATATATATATATATATATATATATATATATATATATATATATATATATATATATATATATATATATATATATATATATATATATATATATATATATATATATATATATATATATATATATATATATATATATATATATATATATATATATATATATATATATATATATATATATATATATATATATATATATATATATATATATATATATATATATATATATATATATATATATATATATATATATATATATATATATATATATATATATATATATATATATATATATATATATATATATATATATATATATATATATATATATATATATATATATATATATATATATATATATATATATATATATATATATATATATATATATATATATATATATATATATATATATATATATATATATATATATATATATATATATATATATATATATATATATATATATATATATATATATATATATATATATATATATATATATATATATATATATATATATATATATATATATATATATATATATATATATATATATATATATATATATATATACATATATATATATATATATATATATATATATATATATATATATATATATATATATATATATATATATATATATATATATATATATATATATATATATATATATATATATATATATATATATATATATATATATATATATATATATATATATATATATATATATATATATATATATATATATATATATATATATATATATATATATATATATATATATATATATATATATATATATATATATATATATATATATATATATATATATATATATATATATATATATATATATATATATATATATATATATATATATATATATATATATATATATATATATATATATATATATATATATATATATATATATATATATATATATATATATATATATATATATATATATATATATATATATATATATATATATATATATATATATATATATATATATATATATATATATATATATATATATATATATATATATATATATATATATATATATATATATATATATATATATATATATATATATATATATATATATATATATATATATATATATATATATATATATATATATATATATATATATATATATATATATATATATATATATATATATATATATATATATATATATATATATATATATATATATATATATATATATATATATATATATATATATATATATATATATATATATATATATATATATATATATATATATATATATATATATATATATATATATATATATATATATATATATATATATATATATATATATATATATATATATATATATATATATATATATATATATATATATATATATATATATATATATATATATATATATATATATATATATATATATATATATATATATATATATATATATATATATATATATATATATATATATATATATATATATATATATATATATATATATATATATATATATATATATATATATATATATATATATATATATATATATATATATATATATATATATATATATATATATATATATATATATATATATATATATATATATATATATATATATATATATATATATATATATATATATATATATATATATATATATATATATATATATATATATATATATATATATATATATATATATATATATATATATATATATATATATATATATATATATATATATATATATATATATATATATATATATATATATATATATATATATATATATATATATATATATATATATATATATATATATATATATATATATATATATATATATATATATATATATATATATATATATATATATATATATATATATATATATATATATATATATATATATATATATATATATATATATATATATATATATATATATATATATATATATATATATATATATATATATATATATATATATATATATATATATATATATATATATATATATATATATATATATATATATATATATATATATATATATATATATATATATATATATATATATATATATATATATATATATATATATATATATATATATATATATATATATATATATATATATATATATATATATATATATATATATATATATATATATATATATATATATATATATATATATATATATATATATATATATATATATATATATATATATATATATATATATATATATATATATATATATATATATATATATATATATATATATATATATATATATATATATATATATATATATATATATATATATATATATATATATATATATATATATATATATATATATATATATATATATATATATATATATATATATATATATATATATATATATATATATATATATATATATATATATATATATATATATATATATATATATATATATATATATATATATATATATATATATATATATATATATATATTAGGTATATATATATATATATATATATATATATATATATATATATATATATATATATATATATATATATATATATATATATATATATATATATATATATATATATATATATATATATATATATATATATATATATATATATATATATATATATATATATATATATATATATATATATATATATATATATATATATATATATATATATATATATATATATATATATATATATATATATATATATATATATATATATATATATATATATATATATATATATATATATATATATATATATATGTATATATATATATATATATATATATATATATATATATATATATATATATATATATATATATATATATATATATATATATATATATATATATATATATATATATATATATATATATATATATATATATATATATATATATATATATATATATATATATATATATATATATATATATATATATATATATATATATATATATATATATATA
>JAXCGZ010021302.1:17500-30000 GCA_037179515.1 Halocaridina rubra | reverse complement strand
AGGAGTGGAGAGACAAATGCTGGAAAAGGCATAGGAGGAGAAAAAACATAAATGCCTGGCAAACCTACAAAAGAGCAAGAAATGACTACCTAAGTAAAAGGAGAGAGGCAGAGAGAGACTATGAGAGGGACATCACCAGGAAGGCTAAAGAAAATCCCAAGCTTTTCCACATCTTTATCAGAGAAAAACTGAAGGTAAAAGAACAGGTTTTAAGGCTAAAGAGAGCGGATGGAAGCATCACTGAGACGGAAGAAGAGATCTGCAAAGAATTGAGCAAGGAGTTTCAGTCAGTATTTACAGTAGAAAATACCCCACCCCCTCAGATTGCAGTGATAGAAGCTCAAGGGCCGGTATTAGAGAACATCAACCTTACAGCCACAGAGGTATGCAAAGCGCTGATGGATTTAGATGTTCATAAAGCTACAGGTCCTGATGACATATCCCCTCATGTGCTTAAAAAATGCGCAAACACAATATCAGTGGCACTAAGTAACATATTTAAGGAGTCACTGGAGTCGGGGGAGATTCCAAGATGCTGGAAACAAGCAAATGTGATACCTATCTTCAAAAAGGGAAGGAGGGATACGGCTCTGAACTATAGACCAGTTTCCTTGACCAGCATAGTTTGCAAAGTTATGGAGAAACTACTAAGGAAACATATCTCTCTTCACTTGGAATCCTTCAACTTTTTGTCAGTGAGGCAACATGGCTTCAGAGAAGGTAGATCAACAGTAACAAACTTATTAGAATTTTATGATGAGGTAAGCCAAATATTACAGGAAAGACAGGGCTGGGCAGATTGCATATTCCTAGACTTCCAGAAAGCGTTTGACACTGTTCCACATGGGAGACTAATTAGGAAGCTTCAATTAATGGCTAGAATAGGTGAATATGTTTTGGAATGGATAAAAACTTACTTAGAAGGAAGGGAACAGAGGGTTAGAGTAAGACACTCAGCGTCTGAATGGAGAAGAGTTAGTAGTGGAGTTCCACAGGGTTCAGTTTTAGGGCCACTTTTGTTCCTTGTATATGTAAATGACCTACCAGAGTCTGTAAATTCATTCATGAATATGTTTGCAGATGATGCAAAGATTGTGAAGTAAGTAAAAAACGAGAACAATGGTAGAGAACTTCAGGAGGATCTAAATAATCTGCATGAGTGGTCAGAAAAGTGGCTAATGAAATTCAATACTTCAAAATGTAAGGTAATGAGAATGGGTACAAGTGCAAGAAGGCCCAAGCTTGACTACTCGGTGGATGGAGTACAACTTCAAGAGACAGAAAATGAGAGAGATCTAGGAGTAAACATACTGGCAGATTTGTCTCCAGAAATACATATAAATGGCATAGTAAGGGCAGCATATGCATTCTTATCAAATGTAAGGGTAGCCTTCAGGCACATGGACAAGGAAATGTTCAGAAATATTTATGTAACCTATGTGAGGCCAAAACTCGAATATGCAGCCCCCTTTTGGAATCCGCACTTGAAAAAGCACATATCTAAGCTTGAAAAAGTCCAAAGACATGCCACGAAACTGGTGCCAGAAATACGCAATCTCAGTTATGATGAGAGGCTGAGGGAATTAGACTTACCATCACTCGAAGCTAGAAGAGTGAGGGGGGATATGGTGACAGTCTTTAAATTCCTTCATGGTTATGATAGAGTGGATAGGGATCGATATTTTGATATGGCTGGCTCTAGAACTAGAGGTCATAGTTTGAAGCTTCGTAAGAAAACTTCTTTGCAGGATGTAAGGAATTACTTTTTCAGTGTAAGAGTAGTTGATAATTGGAATTCACTAAGCGAGGAGGTAGTTAATGCTATCTCAATCCATAGTTTTAAGGACAGGTATGATAAGTATCACTAAGTATAAAAGGGAACCGATCAGGAGACGGGAAGATACGAGCTTTGGGCTCTTTCCCGTAAACACAATTAGGTAATCACATACATACATATATATATATATATATATATATATATATATATATATAATATATATATATATATATATATATATATATATATATATATATATATATATATATATATATACGCGCGCATACAATGAGAAATAGAGAGTAACGTGCTCCAAATTCCTGACGGGAAAGCCAATCTAAGACACACGGAATTAATCACGTTCCTGGTATTTTGGAGTTTAGTGAGGATAAAAGTATTCTCATTTGCACAGTTGCAGTTGATATTAATCTCTCTCTCTCTCTCTCTCTCTCTCTCTCTCTCTCTCTCTCTCTCTCTCTCTCTCTCTCTCTCTCCTCCTCTCTCTCTCTCTCTCTCTCTCTCTCTCTCTCTCTCTCTCTCTCTCTCTCTCTCTTTGTCAATCTGCTTCTGTATGTTCATTCTCTCTCTCTCCTCTCTCCTCTCTCTCTCCTCTCTCTCTCTCTCTCTCTCTCTCTCTCTCTCTCTCTCTCTCTCTCTCTCTCTCTCTCTCTCTCTCTCTCTTGTCAATCTGCTTCTGTATGTTCATTCTCTCTCTCTCTCTCTCTCTCTCTCTCTCTCTCTCTCTCTCTCTCTCTCTCTCTCTCTCTCTCTCTCTCTCTCTCTCTCTCTCTCTCTCTCTCTCTCTCTCTCTCTCTCTCTCTCTCTCTCTCTCTCAGCAAGGAAGAAGTCCCCAATACCAGTATCATCCTTACCCCAATAATGCATAGCTACCAATGAGTCCCATGAAAAAATATGAACATCTAAAAGTTGAACATCTAAACGCACAATCATTAATAGGAAATTTTAATCAGATAGAGGCCCACATATTGAGCCGAGACATTGACGTAATGTGTATTAGCGAGTCATGGTTTCTCCCCCTTACAGCTAATCGCTTCATAGATATATCTGGTTATTCAATTTATCGCAGTGATGCAGGAATGGGTTGAGGTGTATGTGTGTACGTGAAGGAAGACCTCAAGGTAAATGTCTTAACTACTACGCTCGAGAGGCCTGACAACATGGAAGATATTTGGTTGAGTATCCAGTATAGAAATCTTCCTTCTTTTATAATTGGGTGTGTTTATCGTCATCCGCATGCACTCTATAACTCTTTTACATATTTAAGTGATGTCTTTTCTACAATGTGTTTACGCAATAAACCCCTTTTGATTTTAGGTGATTTTAACGATGATCAGTTTCTCTCAGATAACAAAACTGGAAAAATAACTCAATCCCTACATTTAACCAAGATGATTAAAAAAGCCACCCGCATTACGTCTACTTCCTCAACATTAATAGACTTGGCTATTACAAACAGACCTAATTTTATTATCCACTCTGATGTTCTTTGAAGCCCTGTAGGTGATCATGAGATTCTCACCATCACTATCAATGTAAGGAAAGAAAGGAAACCTCCAGAAATTAGAACATTTCGGTCGTTAAGAAATTACTCTCAAAATAATTTTTGTGACCTTCTTCTAAATGATACAGATGCTTTAAATTATATTCTACGCACTGATAATGTCAATAACCAAGTTTCCTTTTTCACGAGCACTTTTATTGAATGTCTAAATTCTTGCGCTCCTTTTGTAACAAAAGAGATTAAGCGGCCCTACGCTCCTTGGATTGATGATCAAATAAAGGAGGCCATAAAAAACAGAAACAATGTGCATAAAGTGTTTAAGCTAAATCGGTTAGACCCCATGGCTGAAAGTATCTATCGAAAACAAAAAAAGAAAGTAAAAAATATGATATCCATTAGTAAATCGAGCTACTTTAAAGAACAATTTTTGAAAAGTAAGGGCAACATTAAGGGTACATGGAACGTTATAAAGAAAATAATTCCTGGGAATAAGAAATCATCTGGATTGCTAGGAGATTCAGAAGCTGAGCTCTTAAAATAAAGTGGAGGAATTTAACAAACACTTTGCCATGATAGGAGAAAACACTTTCAGGAAATCCCAAGAAAACCCGATAGATTCTAATTTACTTATGAATAATCGTCCTTCATTACCATCAAGAAACTTGAATAAATTTAGGCCACAGCCAGTCGACATCAACACTTTAATACTGACCATTAAGAGTTTAAACGCAACAAACTCTTATGGCTCTGACGGGATACCTTTTCGATTCTTGGTCAGTTCCTTACCCGTTACCATTTACTATATCCTTATAATTATGAATACATCCATTGCAACAGGTGTTCATCCGGATTTTTGGAAGCATTCTATTGTGGCCCCAGTTTTTAAAAACGGAGATGCTGAAAATGTTGGAAACTACAGACCTATTTCTCTATTGCCCATCCTCTCAAAGATACTAGAAAAAATAATTGCGAACCAATTGATTGATTTTCTCGAATCTAATAAATTACTTGCAAAAAACCAACATGGCTTCCGACCAAATTTTTCCACTGAAACAGCTTTGCTCTCAGTTACCAATAAAATTTATGAAAACATTGAAAACAAGAAACTATCCCTACTCTTGCTTCTTGATCTCTCTAAAGCATTTGATAGCGTCAACCATCAAATTTTACTCAAAAAATGAAAGATTTTAATATTGATTCACTTTGGTTTGAAAACTATCTTGAAAATCGAGTTCAGTCAGTACGCATTGGATCAGCCATATCCTCTCCTCAGAAAATAAAGTTTGGAGTCCCTCAGGGATCGATCCTGGGGCCTTTACTATTTCTTATTTACATAAATGATCTGCCTACATATATTCGTGACTGCCTCCTTGTTATATACGCCGATGACGCTTGGATCCTACTGACAGGAGAGATTGATAAAACCAACGAATTGCTACAAAAAGTGAAAGAGGTTCTAATTAGTGCTAAAGCTTATTACAATAAGAATGGGCTCCTCTTAAACGAGAGCAAAACTCAACTCATTTTCTTTGGCTCAAGGCAGTACATATCCCGTATTCCAAATTACATCAATTTAAGACTCGGCGATGTCATACTCGTTCCATCACAAAGTGTCAAAAACCTTGGAGTACATATGGACAACTTTTTAACTTTCAATGTTCATATCGATGAATTGCAGAAAAAGGTTAAAGGTACACTTCTCTCTATTAACCGTGTAAGTGATAGTTTCAACTTTGAATGTCGAGTCATGGTGGTGCAGTCCTTGGTACTTAGTATCTTAAACTACTGCTTGAGAGTTTGGGGCTCAACTAATAAGACACAAATGGGCAGAGTAAGTAAAATGCAGAATTTCGCTGCTAAGGTTGCTGTAGGGGGCGCTCGCAAACATGACCATGTCACCCCAATATATTATAAATTAAAATGGCTCCGTATGGATGAGAAATACATTTATGAAATGTGCCTTTTAATCTTCAAAATTCATCACAAGTTTATTCCCGACTGGCTCTTCACTTTGCCAACTGTAGCTCAGATTCGAGGGGAAAGATTCAACACCAGAAGTCTGGACACCCTTTATATCCCAAGAACAAACACTGATACAGGAGCTAGAGCAATAAATGTTATTGGACCTAAACTATGGAATCAACTACCAAAAAACATAAGATGCAGTCAGACAATATCCTCTCTGAAAGGCCACCTTATGAAACTTCTATTGAGGGATTAAGCTTCGTCTTGTGCGATGTTAGTTGATGTCCTCTTTGAAAACAAGCTCATGAAATTTTATTCAAGAACTAAGTTTTGTCCTGTCTCATCTTTTTATACTTTATCATTATTATTACATTTGTATGTTATGTGATGGAGGTGAAATTGTATACAGTCCTTTTATCTATAACATTAATATAATATCCTCTTAATAATCTGCTTATAATTACGTTTATATAACTATTGTATTGTACCTATTATGTAATAACCATTATTATTGATGGAATAAAGAATTTTGACTTTGACTTTGACTTACACTCTCTCTCTCTCTCTCTCTCTCTCTCTCTCTCTCTCTCTCTCTCTCTCTCTCTCTCTCTCTCTCTCTCTCTCTCTCTCTCTCTCTCTCTCTCTCTCTCTCTCTCTCTCTCTCTATCTATCTATCTATCTATCTATCTGTCTATCTATCTATCTATCTAGTGAAAAGGATCATAATATGTCTCTTTTATAAAACGTAATGCTGTTTAGCAAAAGGGATCATGGTATGTCTCTTATAAAACATAATGCTCTTTCACATCGTGGAGCAGCCCACTTTGATTGTGAGTTCGACAGTTATTTTGATCAGGAGCATGGTGGAGAATGCCTTCTGAAGCTGGTAGGTAGTTGAAATGGAATGATCATCTCTGTGCAGCCCTCGCCAGTCTAGGGTACGCTAACAACGGCTCACACCAAAATTCAGACAGGAGTATTGTACAGAATTTTGTCTGATAACCAGGGTCCACCTGCAGATACATAAGCTCCTCCTTTAGGTAGTCAAAATCACTCATGTCTGCCAGAAATAGCTGCTGAATCCAATCTGGAAATGTATGTTCCCGCCAAAAAGTAGTGAAAGTACACATCAAGTGTTCCTCATCTTATTTACGTTTTCATCCTGGAAATTAGGACAATTTCTAGGGATTGTGCTAAAAATAAGATGTATGAAGGGTCAGTGCTTTCTTTGCAAGTGATATGATAAATGAAATGTGCTTTTTTAGTTAAATATAAGCCTGCACATATCATAGTAAGCACTCCTTGTTCGTTTTTAACCCTGGTTGCCATGGTAACCAAGATTGTTTACTGTTTTCTAATTCAGCAGTAACTAAAGTAAAATGCCAGCTTTTGATCAAGTAGAGGAAATAAGAGGCCTAACTCCAGCACAGATTGGTAAGCTCAATAACGCCCAGTTGAAAACTGCATTATCAACCCTTTTAAATGCACAAGGTAGTAATGATTCTTCTAATGCAATATTGTTGCAAGAGATTAGAAGCCCAAAAAGTGATATAGAAGAAATAAAGTGTGTCAAGCAAGAGGTAGCAATACTTAGAAGGCAAGTTGATCAGGCATTTCGAATAATTCATCAACAGCAGAAGTTTCTTGAATCGTTTGGTGCGAAAGAGAGACAGAAGAAGTTTATTATATCTGGGATTGTAGAGGGCAGTGATAACTTGGGTGAAAATGATCAAGATAAAGTAAAGGCTGTGGTGGAGGCTACTGGCTACACAGAGAGATTTGACGTGAATGATTGGGAAGTGAAGATGCTTGGACAACAAACGGCAAACAGGAAAAGGCCTATCCTTGTGATAGCAGAGAATAATCAGATAAGGAATGCCATTGTTGGAAAGGCCAGAAATCTTAAGCATGCAGGACCTCCATTTTACTCAGTTTACGAAAGGAAAGATGTCCACCCGGCTGTTAGAAGAGAAATTAGAAGATTGCGCACAAGAGAAAAAAAAAGAATAGGGAAAACCAGAGAATCAAGGAACAAATGTTGTGTATGATGCTCAACAACGGGTACTTCTACGAGATGGACTAGTGATCGATAGATATGCACCCAATTTTTTCTAAGTAGGTCACAGTTGGATAGTCGTTTGGACAGATTGCAGGTTTGTGCATGGAATGTTGCAGGTGTGAGGGATAAACTGCAAAATGGGGATATTTTGTCTTCTGTTTTAAAGTTTCACATTGTATGGTTGTTAGAAACCAAAGCCAATTATTGTTTTAGTGTTCCGGGATTTAAAGTGTATCAGAATCCATCTAAAGTAAATGAGAAAAGAGGGGGAATTGCACTTCTTATAAAATACTCAATTCTGAAATATGTAAAGAATGTTGATATGAATATGGAGGGACAGATCTGGCTTGAGTTATCTTGTTTTGCATCTTTGATTTCTGGAGGAGTATATATTCCCCCACAAGATTCACCTTATTTTGAACTATCATTCTTTGGTAATTTGGTTGCTAAAATAATGGAGCATTCTAGAATAGTTGCAATAGGAGATTTTAATTCTCGTGTAGCCAAACCTACCATTACCAGCTGTGACAATGTTGCTTATGAGTATAGCGGAACGAAAGACTTTACCTTAAATAGTCATGGACGACACTTAATCGAAATATGTAAAAGTACCAGCATGGTGATAGGCAATCACTTGAATACGGGGAAAAAGATATTAGTTGGCGATTTGCCCTATAGACAAGGGTCTGTTTGGAAGTCAGGAATTGATTTGTGCCTTGTAAATTGTACATTTAATACAAAAATTGTATGTCTATCGCGAAATTGCTGGATCAGACCATGCTCCTTTGAGTCTCCAGTTCAATTTTGCATATTATAGTTATATATCGGGATCAGATCTTTTAGAGAGATCTCAAATGCATGGTCAGTCTTATATACCTCCAGTGTACCATTATTATGCTAGTACTAGACCATCTTATAGGAATGTAAATTTGACTGAATTTAGGACAGCTTTAGAGAAGTGTCCTCCTCCTGATATAAATGGTCATGAAGACGTGAATGTTTCTTAGGTAGTAGACAATGCTTGTAAAATAATAAACTCTGTGGCAAAAGATAACCTAAACAATCCTAATGAGGGTCTTAATTTATGGGAGCAGGGACAACCAAGATGGAAAAGACTGTTAGAGAGGGATAACTCTAGGTTAATTTGGCGCTCTATTAACTGGAAGGGTGAACCATCAGAAGAAACAACTGAGGGGCCAGATGATTCCCAATTCAAAACGCATTTTGAAAACTTGTTGAACCCGACAGTAGAAGTTGTACATGATGATCTAGATGTAGACTCAGCACCGTACATTCTCTTGTTAGATGACCCCTTTACATATAGGGAATTAGAGATAGCATCACATAAACTAAAGAAAAACAAGAGTTATATCGGGATTTGCCCCTTTCTGTTTCCATCATTACCTGTAACATGGCTAATATTTTTTTCCGACAGTATTTAATTCAGTATTTTATTATGCTAGTTATCCTGCTTCATTGTGCTATAGTAAACTAATTACTTTATTCAAGAGTGGTGACAGATTTGACTGCGGAAATTACCGTGGTATTAGTATCATGAATACTTTAGCTAAAGTTTATGATATACTTCTCATGGTTAGGTTAAATTTGTGGTGTTCAATCGATAAGTGTCAGGTTGGGGGTAAAAAAAACAGGGGCTGTATTGAACATATTGTATCTATTTGCTTGTTGATAGATTATGCACTTTGAAAAAAGAAGAAATTATATTGTTTATTCGTAGATTTTAGTAAGGCTTACGACCAAGTGCCTCGTGATAGGATGATTAAACATTTGAAGTCAATGGGATGTGGTAGAAAGACGCTTTTAGCATTATATGGAGTATAAAAATGTACAAAAAATATTCTTAAGTCAGCAATAATATCATCTTCTATTGGGGTAAGGCAAGGGGCACCAACTAGATGTCTCTTATTTATCATGTACATTGATAAAATTATTAAAATGATTAAAGAAAGGATAGGAGAAGATGGATACTTGGGAATGTTACACGCTTTATCACTGATGGATGACACAGTCATCTTGGCGACGTCTCGGATTATGTGCTATAGGAAACTTATGATCTTATCTGAATACTGCTCTGAATATGGCATGGTTATTAATGAAAAAAAGACTAAGTTTTTTTGTGGTAAATGGTAATGAAAATGATAGGGAACCTTTCATCTTGGATACCTTAGTTATCCTGTATTGTCCTAGATATCTATATTTGGGGGCATGGTTTATAGACTTGGGAACTATGGAGTCAGTACTAGCACTTCATGTAAGTTCAACTACTCCATCATTTAATAAGTTTGCTGTGCTTTTTGTTGCGTATACCACTATACCTTTTCTGTAAAAGATGAAAGTTTTCAATGCTGACTTACTGCTTCTCTGCTGTATAGTTCGGAGAGTTGGTTAACATCTAATGTAAAATGTATGGAACAATTATATACTAAATTAGTCAAGTGTCTGTTGGGTGTAAGAAGCACTACTCCATCTTCCTTTAGTTTGGTTGAAGTGGGAATAAACACCTGTCATAATGAAATCATTAAGAAAAGAAAAACATTTTTGAGGTCAAGAATTAATAACATAAATCACGATGAACCATTTCATTTGGTATTTGACCTGTGCAAGCGAGAGAATACTCCAGGATTTGGAATGCTGTCACGTTGTTTGGAAGGTGAACCGTATGGATTTACGATGGAGCAAATAAAACAACAGATACGCTGTAAACCAGACAGTGCTAGTAAGTTTGTTAATTACCGATCTGAGCTTAATTCTGGTCTTGATGTGCATAAAATATACAAAAAGAGTGTATATATTCCTGATTATTTAAGAGTATCTTTTACCAGATGGAGAAAAATGTCTCACAACTTGAAGATAGAGACAGGAAGGTGGAGTAGGTTACCCAGAGAGGCTAGAGTATGTAATTGTAAGAATATTGCAGTACAAGATGAATGTCACGTTTTATTAGAGTGCCCTTTATCACAACATATTCGTGAAGCTTAAAATCAATTTGATTTTACATCTTTGGATAATTTGCTGAATGAAGATTTTCATTTAGTAGATTTATGTAAATATGTTAATGAGGTTTTGAAATTATTTTCAGGATGTTGAGTGTATTATTTAATATTGGTGTATGAGGTAACTCGTATTAAGTTGAATATATTGCAATGTTTTTCTTAATGGACAAATAAGTGGTGATATTTTTGGCATCTTCATGTTTTATATTATTTATTTTTATTGTGTTTATAATTCATTGCATTGTAAAAAAGAAAAAAGACAAATGTAATTCTTGTTTGTCAATAAACTACTACTACTATGATCCCTGGAAAAGTACTATGCATGGTGCTTCCAAGGTGCGAGAGGTGAGAGACAACATTTTCTACCAGCATGGGGCTGATTATCTTATTACAGATTCTCTTCAAGGATAGGAAAGCTTCCTAAACTCCCTCCATGTATTCTGTGTTTCCAAAGTAAGAGTTTCCTCTTGAATGTTTCCATATTCTCTTTGCAAACAATATGACTAGCAAGCATGCCTTACATAGACAAGTTAAGGTAATTCATATCACTGAATATATCTTCCAGACAAGAGAGAGAAAGGATGAACGCTTTGTCCTCGAATTTTTCAGCGGAGTTTCTCTGATGCTCTCTGAGAAATATTGCAAATTTCTCATTGAGCTCTGCAAAATAGTCAGGATTTTCCCACTGGAAAACCACATCACTTCTGTGTGAAAGATATTATTTTGTTAACTTCCCATCTCACAAAGTAATTTGAACACTCTGTGGTTTAAAGGACGACTCCGAATGAAATTCTCTACTAACTCCCACTTGAGCTGAGGCTTCTCAAAGAACTCGTCCGAGAATCGGAATATATCTGCTGCTTTCGTCGTCGTTTGCAAAACCTCACAGAAGAGGCATTCATCTATAAATATTATCATCATTGATGTACCAGGTATACACAATCAGCTGATTCATGTTGGAAACAAAAATTTATTTATCCAACTGGAGACTAATGAAAATGTGACTGTTCTTATTCCCTGAACAATTTGGTCAAAGATGTCTGTAACTCTCCCTGCAATGACATAATTTGAAAGAAGTACATCCTTCATCTTATTGGACGTCTCTGCTCCCAGGACCAGTTTTGCCATCCGAATTATGAATGACTTAATCAGGTTTTCCGGAGCCGAATATATATATATAGTTTATTGACAAAATATTACAAAAGTATTAAACAAATATATAAAATTTTTCTTTTTGCACAAAATAGCATAAGTAATAGAAACAATATTTTGTCCATCAAAAAATCTTAGCCTAAAGAACAATACAAATATTCTC
Source organism: Halocaridina rubra (assembly GCA_037179515.1). Taxonomy (NCBI): domain Eukaryota; kingdom Metazoa; phylum Arthropoda; class Malacostraca; order Decapoda; family Atyidae; genus Halocaridina; species Halocaridina rubra. Next base: position 18,348 of record JAXCGZ010021302.1, on the reverse strand, counting down.
ACAAACTTACCAACAAAAGTAAATAATCATATTTATCTTAATGCCTAATTCTGAAATACAGTTAGAAGAATAGAATACATCCAAATATTACAATTTAGCCTATACATACAAAAAAAATCAATGCTTTCCTCATTACAGGGTTGAATCTCTTCCTTATCTGTACAACTTTAGTACTTCATAAATATACTGACACAACTCGGTAATATGAAGCTCTTCATTCAAAAGTGACTGGACACTCAGATAGTTTAACATATTATATTTTTGTCTCACTGGTTGGGAGAAAGGACACTCAATTAGCACATGTTCTTCACTCTGAATTGCCATTTGATCACAAGCACATACTCTCATTTCTGTTGGTGTTCTGCTCCACCTTCCAGTCTCTACACGCAACTCATGAGACATTACTCTTAACCTTGTGAATGCCATTCGCAAATAATCTGGTACAAACTCTTTGCTACTATACACTTTATGTACTGTCAACTGACTATTTAAAATTTGTCTATATGTAAGATATTTTGTGGCACTTTTGAGTTTATTCAGTATTACAGTTTTTATTCCACTTAGAGCAGAAGCTTCCACATTATTTGTAATATATGAATTTAAGAATTGATAACCAGGTGTATTTTCCCGTCTGCAGATGTCAAATACCACATAGAAAGGTTCTTCATTGTTAACCTGTTGCATTTTTTTGGTTAAAAATCCCCTTCTTCTTTCATTAACTTCATGTACTAATGTTTCCAAACCACTTTCTATTAAACATAAGGATATTGGTCTTCTCCCTTATTCCCTAGTGTGCTACCTCATAGGTAGCTTGTAGAAGTGGTTCCTTCACTGGCTTGGACCGAAGT
>JAXCGZ010021302.1:7500-12500 GCA_037179515.1 Halocaridina rubra | reverse complement strand
AAATGGAAGGTAGAGGAAAAGAAGAGGTTGGCAAATGTTAGGTGGGGACAAGATTTTAGTAGATCATACTAGGAGAATAAAAAGAACTTTTGGAAAGAAGTGAAGAGTGTAAGGATGGGTGGATCGAGGATGGAAGAGACAGTGAAAAAAGTGAATGGACAGAAGATAAGAGGGAACGATGCAAGGAAAAGATGGGCAAAATATTTTGAGTGCTTGTTGAATTTTGAATAAGATAGAGAGTTCAGCTATTGTGGCAGTGGGGTGTGTTCAAGTGCCAGTAATGGGAGATGAAAATGAAAGAGAGATTACAAGAGAGGAGGTGAAAAGAACTTTGTATGAAGCAAAAGCTAGTAAAGAACCTGGAATGGATGGTGTGAGAGCGGAGATGTTGAAAGAAGGGGGTGAGACTGCATTGGAATGGTTAGTGAGAGTGCTTAATAAATGCTTTATGGTGTCAATGGTGCCAGTTGAATGGGTAATTAATTGTATAGTGCCCCTATACAAAGGTAAGGGATATGTGTATGAATACAGTAATTTTAGGGGTATAAGTTTGTTGAGTGTGGTAGGAAAAGTGTATGGTAGGATACTGATCATTAGGATTAGGAATAAGACAAAATGTGATCGCGGAAGTGCAGAGTGGTTTTAGGAGAGGTAGAGGTTGTATAGATCAGATTTTTATGGTTAGGCAGTTATAGGAGATATATTTAACAAAGGGGAAGGATGTATATTTTGCATTTTTGGATCTGGAGAAAGCGTATGATAGAGTTGCCAGAGAGGCAATGCGGAATGTTTTGATGTTGTATGGAATTGATGGTGGACTGTTGCATTCAGTGAAGAGTTTGTATCAAGGCAGTAGAGGTTGTGTTAGGGTAGGAAATGAAGTGAGTGAGTGGTTTCCAGTGAGTGTGGGACTGAGACAGGGATGTGTGATGTCACCATGGCTGTTCAATTTGTATATTGATGGAGTCGCAAGATAGGTGAATGAGAGAGTGCGAGGTCGAGGTTTGAGAATGTTAGATGGGGATGATAACGAGTGGGAGCTGGATCAGTTGCTTTTTGCAGATGATACTGTGGTGGTGGCAGATTCAGGGGAGAAGCTGTGTCAATTAGTGCCAGAATTTGGAATGGTGTGTGAGAGAAGAAAGTTGCAAGTGAATGTGGGAAAGAGTAAGGTTATGAGGTGTACAAGAAATGAGGATGGTGCTTCTTCAAATAATGCAATAGGATATAATCTCGAATTTTTTCTTTAGATATGTGAGTCCCAACTGGAACATACACACTTGTATTTGTGTTTCGGGGAGGGATGCGTGTGGGATATGTGTGCATCTTCGGTGTGTGTGTGTGTATGAATAGAAAGAGAAAGAGAGAGAGAGAGAGAGAGAGAGAGAGAGAGAGAGAGAGAGAGAGAGAGAGAGAGAGAGAGAGAGAGAGAGAGAGGAGAGAGAGAGAGAGAGAGAGAGAGAGAGAGAAAGAGAGAATCATTAGCTGTAAAGGACTCTCTTATAAAATACAAATGTCTTTTTTCTAAGATTGTCCTGGCATATTGCAAACTATATAACTCTGTTGCTTTTAAGAGCAACAAACACAAAAGAGAGAGAGAGAGAGAGAGAGAGAGAGAGAGAGAGAGAGAGAGAGAGAGAGAGAGAGAGAGAGAGAGAGAGAGAGAGAGAGAGAGAGAGAGAGAGATATGACACGCACAAAGCACATTCCGGTTCTTGATACAATGATTCCCTGGATTATGAAAAGCCAGGACACATGTCAATCAATCTTCCGTGATTCAGTGGAATACAAATTTTCAATGGAACATTCCACTGTAACTTCATGGCTCCTGGTAATGTGTCTAACCCAAAGCACATTCCAACCTAACTGTTGTGATTCCCTTGCATCTAGTTAACTCTGTCGCATTCCAATCCAAATACCATGATTCTTTGAAATACGTCTAACCCAAGACATATTTCAACCCAGATGTCATGGTTCCTTGGAATTTAGGTAACTAAATTATATTACAATCTAGATGCCCTGATTCCTTGGAATAATTTACCGCAAGACACATTCCAATCCAAATGTAATTGTATCTTGGAATCTTGCAAACTCAAACACTTTCCAACCCAAATGCAATGGCGCCTTGGAATCTTATAAACTCAGACGCATTCCAGTCAAAATGCCTTGATTCCTTTGAGTACAACTACTGCATGGTACATACCAATCTGTGTGCATTGGAATCTAACAAAACCAGATACATTCCAATCCAAATTCTACGGTGTTCGCATAAAGCAATGACCGAAGGACCCGAGATGGTCCATGACTACTTAAAATTTTGTTTTGTATGCTGCATTCTTTACCAATCAAGCAGAAACCTTCATAAACTCTGTCATTGGTTAACCTTAATGACTCTCTGGGGCCTCCTACTCTTGTTACTTTTAATAGCTTTTGCCTCGAGGCATTTACTCAGTATGAAAGTGTCTTTAGATCTGGGTTTCTATATCTTTTTTTGTTGCACTCGTCAGAAAGGCTTTCCTTTTACCCGATATAAATAAAACACTTATTTGCACGTATGATCGTAGAGGAAACACGAAGAAAGGCCTGTCGAAAAAAAAGAAGAAATAAGAGGTTAGCTTAAAATTTATTTTTAGCGAATTTTGGATTTGTCAATCATTTTTAGTTGCCTTCATGGACTCTCTTCTTATCTGATGTGAATAAAACAAACTTAAATGTACATATGAGCTTATTTGAAAAGTTAAGAGGTTAAGTAAAAAAAGGAAGACTTTTTTTTTATTTTGAGTAATTTACCAAGATTTGTGAAGATCACTATTTCATTGTTGTTGTTGTTCTTGCTGCTGTTGTTGTTGATTAAGATTTTATATGTTAAGAATATTCATCCCCATTCGAAAGGTGGTGATCATAAACAGGCTGAATTTGGGGGATGAAGGCTGAATATATTTACAGCTTTATCTGCTACACTAAGAATGAATACATTCTATCTGAATGCTACTCTGTTCAGTGAGGTTGGGTGAACCTGTATTACGAACACAGTGGCATTCAGATAGAATGAGTTCATTACTAGCATAGTAGATAAAGCTGTAAGGTTTGTTTCCCTTTTAACCGTCTGTGGTGTAGTTGGTAGTACGTTGGCACAGCATTTATGCATCCTAGGTTCAAGTCCCTGTCGTAGTAAAAATTATTCATGTTTTCACAAATAGTAATGTGCTTATCTGATTATTATTGTTCCCAAATGAGATTGAAATTTGAATTATATGCCAAAAAGAAGCCAAAAGTGAGGTTGTGGGAAACTGTAAAATGAACAGAGTGGCATTCAGATAGAATGCATTCATTATTAGGAAAGCAGATAAAACTGTAAGATTTATTTCCCTTTTATCCTTCTGTGGTGTAGTTTGTAGCTCTTTGGCATAGTAATTATGTGTCCCAGGTTAAAGTCCCGGTCGGGGTAACTGTGATTCATGGTTTTTGCATACGATAATGTGCTTATTTGATTATTGTTGGTCTTAAATGAGATTGAGATTCGAATTAAATGCGAAAACGAGGCCACAAATGAAGTTGGGGGAGACTGTAATATAAATAAATTGGCATTCAGATATAATGCGTTCACTCTCAGTGTAACAGATAAATCTGTAAGGTTTGTTTCCCTTTTAAACCACTGTGGTGTAGTTGGTAGCGCGTTGGCACAGTAATTATGTGTCCTAGATTCAAGTCCCCGTCGGAGTAAAAATGATTCAAACAAACAAACAAACAAACATTTATTTCCATTTTGTACAATGGTTATTCAACATTAATAGTAACTTATAAGTAGACATGTAATTAAACTAATAAATAAGAGGGTTAGACATATAGCTAAATTAAATGTAGCTTTCATAGAAAATAATAATGCTGTAATAAAAATGTTAACAATGATGTTAATAATAAAGTAGTAAGTATGCCACTAGATACAGGATCGTTATTATTGGCATCATTTCCATATTTGTTTCCTTACAATGAGAATAATTAGTTCTTAATGAGCAGCAACTATTTGTCCAAAAGAAAACTATATAGTTTGCCTTTGAAAGCTGTGAAGGAGGATGCATTTTTAAGATGCTCTGGAATATTATTCCAGAGTGTTGGCCCTTTGATAGTGATCATCTTTGAACCTGCTTCTGTGTTTGTTCTGTGAATAAAGAGCTCACTGCTCTGTCTTGTGTTGGTTCCCCTTATATCCCTGACTGTTTTTAAATCAAATAGCCAGCTAGGATAATGATGGTCCAAAATTTTGAATACAAAAACATAAATAGCATAAGCGACCTTATTTTCTGCCCGCAGCCACCCAAGTTTATTGAGAGCTGGTGTGATGTGGTCATATTTTCTTATTCCTCCCAAGGTAACTCGAGCTGCAAAATTAATAAGCTTCTGTATTCTGTTTATCTGAGTCTTAGTGGTAGCTCCCCAAACAGTTGTGCAGTAATTAATGTGACTTAGGGCTAGAGATTCAACAACAGTTATTCGAGCGGTAGTCTCAAAATTGTCTTTTATACGTGATAAGTACATTAATGTTCCTGTAACCTTTTTGCATACTTTATCTATGTGGGAATCAAACAACATGTGGTTATCAAAGTGAATTCCTAGGTTTTTGACTGTTTTGCTAGGTGTGATAATATTGTCGCAAAAATTAATTGTTGTGTTTTCTGGAATTTGTGCTAGTAATTATAAGTCCTAGGTTCGAGTCCCGGTCGGGGTAAAATATGATTCATGTTTTCACATATGTAATGTGCTTATTTGTATTTCATGGCCCGAATGAGATTGGGAATTGAATTAAATGCTAAAATGAAGCCACGAGTGAGGCTGGGGAATCTGTAATATGAACATAATGGCATTCAGTTAGAATGCGTTCATTCCTAAGTATAGCAGATATAAGCTATAAGGTTGGGTTCCTTTTAACCTTCTGTGGTGTATTGGTAGCGCCTTGACTTAGTAATCATAAGTCCTAGGTTCGAGTCCGGCTCGGGGTAAAA
>JAXCGZ010021302.1:0-2500 GCA_037179515.1 Halocaridina rubra | reverse complement strand
GTATCTTTGAGTTACGCATTAATTTCAAGCTCCAATAAAACTGGCGAAATTAGTGAAAGGTATATTCTTCCTATTTCGCTCATAAGTCACTCACATACCATCCCTCTTTTTTCAGTGTGTTGCATCATTTTGTATAAGTGAATAGACTGATGACTCTAGCCCAAACCTGCACCAATTTAATGGACCTGGAAAATCTTTGAGCATACCCTGATTAAAATTTTCAGTTGTACTTATTAAAGGTATCATTGGCTAACTATAATTTGCACTGCAATCAGTACGTACACTCCCGAAGGTGATGGAAGAATATGTGTCCGTCTTAGTCTGTTTCGCTGTAAACATCTCTCATAAGTAGTTGCTTTATTTTTTTGAAGCTTTTTTTTTCTTTTTTTCGTTTTTTATGGGGAAGTTACCTAAGGACAAAACATCATTCAAATGAATTTTGAAAATCAAAATCACCATTTTTATTATTGCTATTTTGCTACAAGCCCCCCCCCCCTTTTTTTTCTCAGGTTGTGTGCTTCTGCATTACCAAGGACACGCATATGGAGTGATGAATAAGTCACAAATGGCTCCACTGCACTCTTGGACGATCGTGAAGGACCAAACCAGGCACAATGCATAACTTGCCATTTCATTATTTGCAGTTCTAATTTGAGGCTTGCTAGACTTCCAGAACACCAGGTGAAGAATCCAATTGCAGATCATGAACAGGCTCTTTAGGCTCTGCAGGCTAAGAGGGCTAGCAATTACCAGAAAGGTACAGTACCTTGACTTGAATTCAAGACAGTGCAGAAGCCAATTCTACAAGCTTCCTGTGAGGTGACATACCAGTTTATCAGGGACAAGGCTTTACATTCGACTCGCTAAAACCTGATTAAGCCATGCACCATTCAGATGGTAGGACTGGTCCTGGGAACATAGCCAGCCAAAGGAGAAGAAGAATGGGCCTATCGTATCAAGCCTCTCCTTATAATTTAACTCCTTTCACTTATATTACAGTTAGGAATCACTGTACTGGTCAGTTTCGAAGGTCTACAGCTTCCTTTATAAGAAGGATAGTTGATGACCTTAACTCTTCTCCCACTGAAAAATGCTTCTGGTCCTTAACCAAAAACCTTTCCTAAAAATTATGTAACTCAAGCTTTCCCTCTCTCATTCATTCTGATGGTTCTATAGCTTGCTCTCCCACTGACTAAACCACTCTCTTTGGTTCTCATTTTTCTGCCAATTCTTCCATAGGGGGTTCTGTTTCGGTTTCGTCATAAATTTTCCTCTTTGCAATTACATAAAATCTACAAAGGTCTTATATGTCCTTGCTTTGAATACTGCTCACACTTCTGGAGTGCTGCTTCATATACTTATCTCCTTGATAGGGTTTAATCTAATGCAGTCACATTCATTAATGACCCTTCTATTCCATTTGATTTAGATTGTCTTTTATTTCGCCATACGGTATCATCCCGTTCTTTTTTCCATCGCTGCTCTGAAGAGTTGGCGAGTCGTATCCCTCCCCCACTACCAAGGCCACATAACACTCGTCAAGCGGCCTCATCTCACAGCTACTGTTTGGAGATTTGTACCTAAGGGATTGGTCTATCCAGCAACTGCTTCTTACGATTTACCTCCAGACTCTGGAACTCTCTTCCTCCTTCTGTCGTTCCTAATTCTTTTAACCTGTCTTCCTTCAAAAAAGGGATCTTTCCTCATCTCAGAGCTTAATCCTGCCATATATCTAGATTCTCAGTACTATGTCTATTTTTTCAGCCTATCCTTTTCCTGTTGTGCATCATTACCTTACATCTGCCTTGTCCTTAACCTTTTACTATTCTTTTGCTTTAATGCTTTCTTTGTGCCAGGTCCTTTATTGATGATGGCAATTTTCTTGCCTGTCCCTGTATCACAATCATAAAAAACAAAAAAGTTATATGAGCTGGGACACCTTGGACCACATTATTCAAGAGATTAAGGACAGTCCCATTTGCATTATTCTGCATATGGATGAATCGATTGAAAAGGATCAAATCAAGTTGGAGAAAGTACGGCCGGTGGACACAGATGATGCCACAGCCATGATAGGGAATAAGTCAGGCTTTGCTGCTCTGTTAAATGAGAGAGTACCAGATATCATTGCTAAGTACTGTTCTCCATCACCTTCCTTCAGCGACAAAGACGTTGCCGCCTCACTTCAAAGATGGTCTGTCTATATGTGTTCAAGTTGTAAAGTTTATCTTGGGTCGTCCTTTACAGTTTACACCACAGAGTGTTCAAGTTACTCTGTGAGGAGATGGAAAGTGAATATCAAGTTCTTCTCTTCCATCCAAAATTGTGGTGGCTCTCTCTTGGGAAAATTCTGGCCCATATTGCAGAGGTCAATGATGAGATTACAATATTTTTCCGAGAGTATCAGAGAAACTTCGCTAAGAAATTCGAGGACAAAATGTTCATCCTTTCCCTCCTATCTGGCATATATTTTCAGCCATTTTAATGACCTCAACTTGTC
>JAXCGZ010021301.1:52500-57947 GCA_037179515.1 Halocaridina rubra | reverse complement strand
TCACAAGAACTCCCAAATCCCTTTCACACTGAGAACTCATGATTTCATGGTTATTTAGCTTATAACTAGTATTGTCTTTTATAGTACCCATTTTAACTACTTTACATTTTTCAACATTAAATTCCATTTGCCATTTGTCCGACCATTCAGATAATCTATTTAGATCTTCCTGTAAAGCATGAATGTCTTCTTTTCCATTTATAGTTCTACCTATTTTAGTGTCGTCTGCGAATTTACTTAGGTTACTACTGATATCCGAATCCAGATCATTTAGATATACAATGAATAATAGGGGACCCAGTACCGAGCCTTGTGGTACCCCGCTAGTAACCGAGCCCCACTCTGATTTCTCTCCATTTATGCAAACCCTCTGTTTTCTGTCTTTTAACCATTGTTTGATCCATCTGAGAATAGCTCCTCCTATACCATGAGCTTCCAGCTTTTTAACTAATCTTTTGTGAGGAACTCTATCAAAAGCTTTGCTAAAATCTAGATATATTGTATCATATTCTTTGCCACAATCTACTGCCTCGTAAACTTCTGAATAAAAAGACAGTAAGTTTGTAAGGCACGAAAAACCCTTAAGAAACCCGTGTTGTGAAAGTTTTATCAGTCTGTGTAATTCTAGATGTGCCCTTATTTTATTTGCAATTATGGATTCTAGAATCTTCCCACTGTTGACGTTAAACTTACCGGCCTATAATTATTCTTTTTGACTCGTTCTCCTTTTTTAAATATTGGTACCACATCTGCCAATTTCCACTCCATGGGTACCGATCCTAATTTTATTGAATTATTAAATAATGCAGTTAGTGGACAACTAAGCTCTTCCTTGCATTCCTTTAATATTCTAGCATATATTCCATCAGGTCCCGGAGATTTATGAGCCTTTAATTTATCTATTTCTTTTATTACCTCCTCTCTCGTAATATTTATTGAACTAAGTATTTTATCGGGACTGTCTCTGTAAATGGATTCTACTTCCGGAATATTTTCCAAGTTTTCATTGGTAAATACAGATAAGAAATAATCATTTAAACATGTACACATCACTTTATCGTCATCTGTGATATGGCCATTGGCTACTTCAATTGGTCCGACTTTTTCCTTAAATTTTGTTTGATAATGTTGATAAAATCCTTTAGGATTTTCTTTAGCTTCTCCTGCTATTCTAACTTCGTATTTTCTTTTCGACTCTCTAACTATCTTTTTAACTTCCCTGTTTAAATGTATATATTGCTGCCTCACATGCTCTTCACCTCTTTTTAGTTTCCTGTATATTCCTCTTTTAATACCTATAAGATTCTTTATTCTATTGTTCATCCATTTAGGGTCATTTTTTCTTGATCTGTAATGTTTCATGGGAATATAGTCTCTCTGACTATTCTTAAGAGTCATGACAAAATTGTTATATTCCTCATCCAAATTTATATTAACTGACGGACTGCTGTTCTTTCCTGTGAGAGAATTTAATGTATTGATCTTATCTTGTGATAATCCTTGGCATGTGGTACTCAAATTTTGGGGTAATCTGCTACCTTCGACCTGACCTGCTGGATTAACTACCCACATCTGTACCCCAGAAATCCCTTCCCATACCTCATTAGATAATTAAGTTTTTAAGCCCTCAAAATCTCCTGCTCTATAGTTTGGAACAATATTCTTATTTTCCTTTATAGTTTCCTTGAAAATTATGTTAAATCTAATGGAATCATGGTCACTGTTGCCCAATTTTTCACCAACTTCTAAATTTGTAACCATATTCTCTCTATTACTAAGAACTAAATCTGGTGTATTCACCCCCCGTGTTGCTTCATGTACATGCTGAGAAAGGAAATTGTCTTCTACTACTTCCAAAAACTCCTTAGAGCTACTATCACCTGTTATGGTTCCCCAGTTAATATGTCTAAAATTAAAATCGCCTACAATGCAAACTCTATTTGACCTGGTCACTTTAGAAATTTCATCGTATATAACTTGCGACTCTATATTATCTAGATAAGGTGGTCTGTAGACTACTCCTACAACTAGACTTTCTATATTATTTTTAATTTCAACCCATAAGGTTTCTGAATTTAGATTTGTCTTAATTCCAGACTTAATGCAGCTTCTGAGGCTATCTTTAATATACATAATTACCCCTCCCCCTCTTCTATCTGCACTACGATCAGCATTATAAAGTTTATATCCTGTAATTATGTACTCAGCTTTAAGGTGTTTGCTTTCTAAATTAATCCAACTTTCACTAATGCATATTATATCCGGTCTCTCACTACATACTATGGCTCTCAGTTCTTCTATCTTGTTACCTAAACTACGGCTATTTGTATAATATACTTTTAAACTTTCTCCAGCAACACCCTTCTTGTGGCTACTCCCCCTGTTAATATTTGTTCTATGTAACAAATGGTTCTTATCCTTAGACTCCCAGTTATTTGACCCACTATTTACTGAACCCTTACTGACTAATTTCTCTGCACAAGTATTATATATTTCATTATTTGTGTGTAACAAAACCCCCCTACCTCTCTGTCTATCATACCACCTGGGTTCATCCAGTGAGGACGTGCTTCCAGTAGCTCTAGTCTTGACCATACTTAGTACAATGGAGAGTGGTGGTGTTCTTTGTGCTGGTGGTGTTAGTGGTAGTGGTGTTGGTGGTGGTGTCGTTGTTGGTGCTGTTTGTGGCTGTGCTGGGGATTTGTCCTCGTCTGACGCAAGCAGACTCATTTTTAATTTAAGAAATGAGTTGGCCGCCGTCAGGCAGGAGGTCAGATCCTTAGCTGAGGAGAACAGGGATCTGAGAGGTAAAGTAGAGGTGTTAACCAGGAAGGGACAATTGAATAATGAAGACGACTGGAAAGTTGTGAATAAGGGTTCAACGAAGATGGTTCTTAAGAAAAATGATAATTTTAGACTACAGGTTGCTAATTCATTTAGTTCACTTAGAGATGAATGTGACAGTGGCAGCAGTAATTCTTCAGGAACCATAGAGTCAGATAGGTGTACTAGCGATCGTAAAAATGGAAGTGGGAAAAGCTCTCAGGTCAAGAGCCTAGGTAAGTCTCCCAAGGTCGGAGTAACCCATCCTCCGGATAAGTCTCGTTCTTTGGTAATTGTAGGGGATTCACTATGCAGATATGTAGACAGGAAACTCAGGCATAGAGTTAGAGGAAAATATTTTTTCCCTGGAGCAGGTATGAAGAAGGTGGGTGAGTCAATAAATAGCTGGATTGAGAAAAAAGATGTTGTTTGTTTGATAGCTGGGGGAAATGACGTGCAGGATGGTAGAAGTGAAGAGCTGATTAGGTTGTATAGACAAGCCCTGGATAAGATTAGGAAAAGGGGTGCAGTTCCTGTGATGTGTGGTATTCTCCCTAGGCTTAGCCAAAGTTCAGAGTGGTGGTCTCGAGCTATAGGAGTAAATGCTAGTATGAAAGTCTTCTGTCGGGAGAATGATATAGGTTTTATAGACGGGTGGGATCACTTCACTAGTCGTAAGCATATGTATGCAAGGGATGGAGTGCATCTTTCTAATTCAGGTGTCTCGGTATTGGCTGGTATGATAGACAGAGAGGTAGGGGGGGTTTTGTTAGACACAAATAATGAAATGAATAATATTTGTGCAGAGAAATTAGTCATCAAGGATTCAGTAAATAGTGGGTCAAATAACTGGGAGTCTAAGGATAAGAACCATTTGTTACATAGAACAAATATTAACAAAAAGAATAGCCACAAGAAGGGTAAGGCTAGAGAAAGTTTAAAAGTATATTATACAAATAGCCGTAGTTTAGGTAACAAGATAGAAGAACTGAGAGCCATAGTATGTAGTGAGAGACCGGATATAATATGCATTAGTGAAAGTTGGATTAATTTAGAAAGCAAACACCTTAAAGCTGAGTACATAATTACAGGATATAAACTTTATAATGCTGATCGTAGTGCAGATAAAAGAGGGGGAGGGGTAATTATGTATATTAAAGAAAGCCTCAGAAGGTGCATTAAGTCTGGAATTAAGACAAATCCAAATTCAGAAACCTTATAGGTTGAAATTAAAAATAATATAGAAAGTCTAGTTGTAGGAGTAGTCTACAGACCACCTGATCTAGACGATATGGAGTCGCAGGTTATATACGATGAAATTTCTAAAGTGACCAGGTCAAATAGAGTATGCATTGTAGGCGATTTTAATTTTAGACATATTAACTGGGAAACCATAAGAACATAAGAACATAATAATAGAGGACACTGCAACATGCCTACTGGCACACACGAGGCAGCTCCATTTTTGAATTGTATTTTCAGCATGTCTAACCTATTCTATTCTACTCTACTTATTTATTCTGTTTTTCTTTTTATGATTTTTCTAATAAGCACTAACCTATTCATACCCACCCTACCTCTGTCATATGTCTATCTAATCTACATTTGAAGGTGTCTAAGGTATTGACATTTACTATCATACTAGGAAGCTTGTTCCATGCATCAGCTACTCTATTACCAAACCAATTTTTACCAATTTCCCTTCTGAACCTAAATTTATCAAGCTTAAATCCAGTATTACGAGTTCTGGTTTGATCATGAATTTTTAAAACTTTATTAATATCTCCCTTGTTAATCCCTTTAAACCATTTATACACTTCAATCATATCCCCCCTAACTCTTCGCCTCTCTAGAGAATGTAGATTAAGTTTTTTTAATCTGTCCTCGTATGGTAGATTTCTGATATTGTGTATCATCTTGGTCATTCTTCGTTGCACTCTCTCCAAGGATTCAATTTCCATTCTATAATAGGGTGACCAGAATTGCACAGCATAATCTAAATGGGGCCTAACTAATGCAAGATAGAGCTGCAAAATAACTTTTTCCGTCCTATTGCTGACGCTTCTTGAGATAAATCCTAAAATTCTGTTTGCTTTATTTCTGACTGCTGTGCATTGCTCTCTTGGCTTAAGACTACTACTCACAAGAACTCCCAAATCCCTTTCACACTGAGAACTCATGATTTCATGGTTATTTAGCTTATAACTAGTATTGTCTTTTATAGTACCCATTTTAACTACTTTACATTTTTAAACATTAAATTTCATTTGCCATTTGTCTGACCATTCAGATAATCTATTTAGATCTTCCTGTAAAGCATGAATGTCTTCTTTTCCATTTATAGTTCTACCTATTTTAGTGTCGTCTGCGAATTTACTTAGGTTACTACTGATATCCGAATCCAGATCATTTAGATATACGATGAATAATAGAGGACCCAGTACCGAGCCTTGTGGTACCCCGCTTGTAACCGAGCCCCACTCTGATTTCTCTCCATTTATGCAAACCCTCTGTTTTCTGTCTTTTAACCATTGTTTGATCCATCTGAGCACAGCTCCTCCTATACCATGAGCTTCCAGCTTTTTAACTAATCTTTTGTGAGGAACTCTATCAAAAGCTTTGCT
>JAXCGZ010021301.1:35000-45000 GCA_037179515.1 Halocaridina rubra | reverse complement strand
GGCTGATGTGGGTTAGAACTATGATAGGTGGTGAATGTTGGGATTTTGTTAGTGCGTATGGGCCAGGATGTGAGAGAAGTGAGGAAGAGCGGGATGAATTCTGGAAAGAGTTAACTAGGTGTGTGGATGGTCTGAGTAGAAGGAACTATGTAGTTGTGTTGGGTGACTTGAATGCCGGAGTGGGTGATGGAGAGGTAGAAGGTGTTGTATTAAAGTATGGGTTACCTGGTGGGAATGAGAGTGGTGTGAGACTGTTAGATATGTGTATGGAGCAAGAGTTGGTGATAGGTAATAGTTTTTTCAAGAAGTTAATAAATAAGTATACATGGATGAGAGTGGCAAATGGAAGAGTGAAAGAAAGAGCATTGATGGATTATGTGTTGGTAGCAAAGAGCATGATTGGTAGAGTGAAAGATGTGCATGTATTTAGGGGTGTGGCTGCTGGGATGTCTGATCATTATTTGGTTGAAGCAAAAGTGGTAGTAGCAAAAGAGTGGGGAAATAGAGTGGGAGGATGTAGAAGGAATATAGTGAAGGTGGAAGAGTTGAAAAGGCCAGAGAAGAGACAGGAATATCAGGACAGGTTGAGAGTGGCATATGACAGTGTGAAAGAAAGAGAAGTTGAGGAGTTAGAGGGGGAATGGGGGTAGATGAAAGAAGGTTTTGTGGGACATGCAAGTGATGTGTGTGGAAAGAGGTTTGTTGGAGGTGGCATGAGGAGGGGCAGCGAGTGGTGAAATGAAGGGGGTGAAAATGAAGGTGGAAGATAAAAAGATGGATTTTGAGGAATGGCTGCAGTGTAAAAGTAGGGAGAAGTATGAAAGATATAGGGAGAAAAATGTGGAAACCAAGCGGAAGGTAGAGGAAGAGAGAGGTTGGCAAATGTTAGGTGGGGACAGGATTTTAGTAGGTCATATGAGGAGAATAAAAAGAAGTTTTGGAAAGAAGTGAAGAGAGCAATGAAGGGTGGATCGAGGATGGAAGAGACAATGAAAGACGTGAATAGAAAGATGTTAAGAGGGAACGATGCAAGGAAAAGATGGACAGAATATTTTGAGTGCTTGTTGAATGTTGAGGAAGATGGAGAGGCACCAATAGTGGCAATGGGGGGTGTTGAAGTGCCAGTAATGGAATATGAAAATGAGAGAGAGAGAGATCACAAGAGAGGAGGTGAAAAGGGCATTGTATGAAGTGAAAGCAGGTAAAGCACCTGGAATGGATGGTGTGAGAGCGGAGATGTTGAAAGAAGGGGGTATGACTGCATTGGAATGGTTAGTGAGAGTGTTTAATATATGCTTTATGTTGTCAGTGGTGCCAGTGGAATGGGTGATTGCTTGTATAGTGCCCCTATACAAAGGTAAGGGAGATATGTATGAATGCAATAATTTTAGGGGTATAAGTTTGTTGAGTGTGGTAGGAAAAGTGTATGGTAGGATACTGGTTAATAGGATTAGGGATAAGACAGAAAATGTGATCGCAGAAATGCAGAGTCGTTTTAGGAGAGGTAGAGGTTGCATAGATCAGATTTTTATAGTTAGCCAGTTATGTGAGAAATATTTAGCAAAGGATAAGGATGTGTATTTTGCATTTTTGGATCTAGAGAAAGCATATGATAGAGTTGATAGAGAGGCAATGTGGAATGTTTTGAGATTATATGGAATTAATCGTAAATTGTTGCATTCAGTGAAGAGTTTGTATGAAGGGAGTAGAGCTTGTGTTAGGGTAAGGAATGAAGTGAGTGAGTGGTTTCCAGCGAGTGTGGGACTGAGATGGGTGTGTGATATCACCTTGGCTGTTCAATTTTTATATTGATGGAGTTGTAAGAGAGGCGAATGAGCGAGTGCGTGGTCGAGGTTTGAGAATGGTAGATGGGGATGATAACGTGTGGGAGCTGAATCAGTTGCTGTGTGCAGATGATACTGTGGTGGAGGCAGAGTCAGAGGAAAAGCTGTGTCAGTTAGTGTCAGAATTTGGAATGGTGTGTGAGAGAAGGAAGTTGCGAGTGAATGTGGGAAAGAGTAAGATTATGAGGTGTACAAGAAATGAGGATGGTGCTGGATTGAATGTTATGTTGAATGGAGAGACACTTGAGGAAGTTGATCAGTTTAAGTATTTAGGGTCGGTTATAGCTGCAAATGGCGGAGTGGAAACAGATGTGTGTCACAGAGTGAATGAAGGATGTAAAGTGTTGGGTGCGTTGAAAGGAGTGATGAAGAATAGAGGGTTGGAAATGAATGTTAAGAAAGTTTTGTATGAGAAAGTGGTTGTGCCAACTGTGATGTATGGATCAGAGTTATGGGGTATGAAAGTAAGTACGAGACGGAAACTAAATGTGTTCGAGATGAAATGCCTGAGGAGTATGATTGGTGTATCTCGGATGGATAGGGTTAGGAATGAAGTTGTGAGAGCAAGAACAGATGTGAGGAGAGAAATTGCAGCCAGAGTAGATATGAATGTTCTGAGATGGTTTGGCCATGTGGAAAGGATGGATGATGAAAGGCTGCTGAAAAAGGTGATGAATGCGAGAGGTAATGGGAGAAATGCTAGAGGGAGGCCTAGGTTTGGATGGATGGATGGAGTAAGGAGAGCTGTGAATGATAGGGGGATGGATGTGAGGGAAGCAAGCGAGCGTGCTAGGAATAGGAATGAATGGCGAGCGATTGTGACACAGCTCTTATGGCCATCTGCTGTTACCACGGGGCTGCATCTTACAGAGGTAGCCCTGTGGTAGGGGCAGTAGGAGGAATTGGCAGTTGTGAAGTGACACAGGTTGTGGAAGAGCCGGGAGGATGGGCTGTGGCACTCCAGCAGTCCTATCTGAATGGTCGCTATCTCCCTCATCATTGCCCACAGAGCAAAGTAATCCCCTTATTGTTTTCTGTCCTTGATGTCTGCTACACCCCAATTAAAGGGGGAAACAGCCAAGGTAGATAGAATAGATAAATATATATATATATATATATATATATATATATATATATATATATATATATATATATATATATATATATATATACATGTGTGTGTGTGATTACCTAATTGTGATTACCTAATTGTGTTTACGGGAAAGAGCCCAAAGCTCGTATCTTCCTGTCTCCTGATCGCTTCCATTTTATACTTAGTGATACTTATCATACCTGTCCTTAAAACTAGGGATTGAGATAGCATTAACTACCTCCTAGCTTAGCGAATTCCAATTATCAACTACTCTTACACTGAAAAAGTATTTCCTTACATCCTGCGAAGAAGTTTTCTTACGAAGCTTCAAGCTATGACCTCTAGTTCTAGAGCCAGCCATATCAAAATATCGATCCCTATCCACTCTATCATAACCATGAAGGAATTTAAAGACTGTCACCATATCCCCCCTCACTCTTCTAGCTTCGAGTGATGGTAAGTCTAATTCCCTCAGCCTCTCATCATAACTGAGATTGCGTATTTCTGGCACCAGTTTCGTGGCATGTCTTTGAACTTTTTCAAGCTTAGCTATGTGCTTTTTCAAGTGTGTGTGTGTGTGTGTGTGTGTGTGTGTGTGTGTGTGTGTGTGTGTGTGTGTGTGTGTGTGTGTGTGTGTGTGTGTGTGTATGGCGACTGTCAAAGATTCTACCTGCAGCTCTAGGTACAGTTCAATTTCCCTTAAGATGTGGAGCTACAGACTCACTCCAGTAGAAAAATCTACCAGAAAATTCACGTCAATACCAAAGCCTAAACAGACCATTAGGTTTGGTTACAGTGGCAATGGGAAACTGTTTACCAAGTCTTTACAAACAATAACTCAAATTTAATAGAGCAGAAGATTACTCCCACTGGAAGAATGGGCATACTCAGTATACTGTTTATGATCAGTTACTAAAAAAAAAACGAGAATTACACGAATATTAGCTATTCACAAAGATCATTTACCAAGATTACAATTATTGAAAAGTAAGAATTTTCCAACTAAAGTACTTAAATACAAGATTTAATAATATCTTGATCACGTTTGTTGCTATACTAACAAAACAAAATTTTTATAAAGAAAAGAAAATCTTACTTCCCCTGAAAACAACACGCATACCATAATTAGTCTTGTAAATGAAACAGTTTCTCACCATAAAACAATGGCTTCACTCTACAACAAAATCACACCATAATCAACACTCTGCAAACTAAAAAACAACAATTACCTTAAAGTCTAATGTAACATATAAAACATAATAATACAACATATATAAAAAGAGCATAATGGTAATAGATAATATAAATATACAATATTTAGCTCACTGCCTTAGAATACTACAAAACAAGTGGCTATCTAAATTTCAACTTCACAGAACTAATCCTGACACTCTATTGTCATGATGGCCTACAGACGATATGGTGTATAATAGAACACGCCAATAATAGTGGCGTACCCTTCACGTAAGTGATTCCATCTCTTATCCGGCAATCTTTATAGAGGAGAAAGACAAATATTGAAGATGGTTCTTGGCAGTAAATTTGTAAGCATTGCAATAAAATAATCAAAAAATTCTGCAAATACTTGCATATAACAAAGAAATAAATAATATACTGAATATACATACATCAAAATTCAAATAATGGTAAATACTGATATAAAAATAATCATTCAAAAGAAATTTCACAAATACTCATTATTTTTTTTGTTCATGAACGAATGTTTAACATTTTCTTTTATACAGGAATTAATGGGAGCCTAATAAACTGAAAAACTTATTTACCACCCAATATACTTGTGTGGGATTTTATCACAAATCACCACACTCTCCCCCCATTAGGGTGCGATGGGAAGCTTTCTAACACTAGTTTCATAATAGATCTACATTAATCAGATCTCTGAGCAGGTTTTCTGCTTTCTGTGCTGAACTGTGTTGTGTGTAGGAGGTACAGTGGGCACAGTAACAGTATTCGGTGGAGCGATGATTTGAACTAGCCTGCTGGCTAGTACAGTGGTAACGCGCTGGCTTCGCATTCACGAGGTCGAAAGATCGGTTCCCGTCCAAGACCGAGAGTTTAAGCTGTTTACTGGCAGGAATTGCTGTGTTTGGACACCACAGTGGGGGGTTGGGGCTTGCCCTGGCTGACGAATACCCATTGTATTGAAATGGAAATAAAGGTTTATATATATACACCTCTGGAACAAGTTCATGATGAAGTTCTAAAGGGATCAATTTACAAAGAGGCCTCAAGCAATATGTGTCAGTTGCACGAACAATGGCACTGCTGATAACCTGATCTGTAGATGGCATCAACCTTGTGACTATTCCTAGAGGATATTGTTACCTCTTAATATTGTCCAGTTCCAAAAGCACTAGATCACCTTCTTAAACTTCACAAGGTTTCACCTTAACACAGTTCAAATGTTTCTCCTTCAAGGAAGTGTGATAGGAGGTTCTCCAGTTTTGTTGAAACTTGTGCAAAATATCTGAGTCTAGAATACTGCACTCTTAGGTCTAGGAACTCACCATAAGGAACATCTGCTACAAAGGACGTAAGAGGAGGTAAAAGGTTTATGGATCTACCATAAATCAGATGGGAAGGCCTGAGATAATCACCACATACATCCTCTGATAAATAAGTGAGTGAGCAAGAATTCACCATCACTGTATCTCACACAATGCAGTTTGTAACTCACGGAAGAAATGTGTATCCTATACAGACACTTGTGCAGACATGCCTTTACAGTTCAAATCATCTTTGCAAAAAAGCCACCACTCCAGTGTGATCTTAGAGTGATGAATTTCCACACAATGTTGTGGTCTTTTAAGTAAGATCTGACTTCAGGTTCATCCTGAATATCCAAGAGAAAATGTTCAGCAACTTTATAGTTTGTCCATTATCTGAAATAATAATTGAAGGAACTCCGAATTTGGTAAAAATCTACACAATGCTATCAAAAACTCTGGAGTGCTGAGTGAGCCACATAATTCCAGTTGTACAGCTCTTGACACAGTATACGTAAATAGGCACACATACTTCTTAGTTGGTACAATACTTGTGTCTGATGGGTTATGCACACTTATGGCTGCGGTGAAATCAAGACCTACAACATGGAAGGGCCTGACATACTTCACCCTTTCCTCAGGTAAGGTTGGTGGACCTGGTTGAGGAACATCTTTTCCCAATGGTCCTCTTGCATACAATACATTTGCCTATAACATTCTTGATAATGGTTCTTGCATTCGACACCCAAAATTGCTGCCTAATGCACATCAGTCAAGTACCTAACCCTCAATGGTGATGAAAATTAAGATAGTGAGTTATGATCAGTTTAGTCAAGGGATGTTGGGTTTTGCTCATAAGAAGATTACTAAATTTGTTTCCAGAATCAACTACATAAACTGCCAAGCCATAAGCTACTTGTCATGAATCAGAAAATATTTGCAACTCAGACTTCTTGGGGTAGCAACAAATCGAGGAAAATGAATGTCAGAAATATGACCAAAATTTTTACAAATACTCTGAAATTCCAGAGGTAATGAATCAGTAATTACTTCATCCCATGAGTACTTAGTTTTTCATAGTAATACAGCCAATCTTTCGGTGATTTGATGATGCATGCACTCTCCCTGACACACTTCTTTACTTGGATACAGAGAAACTTCATCAGAAACAACATTCCATGATACTCCCATAACATTTACATCTTTCAACATTGAACTTCTCAAAGTTCAAAAAATTATTTTCATTAAAGTTTACAACGTAGCTTATCCAACTTTTCAATGGCATAGAAGAATCCGCCATAATGGAATATTCTTGGGGGGTAATCTAATCTTAAGTGTTCTGAATCTGGATAAGTACAAACAAAACTATCTACATAGAAATGAGATGGCAATGACTTAGCTGACTTGTTAGGATGTAGCTCCAAGTGATGGGTAAGGGTTTTCTGAAGCAAAAAGGGAGATGAGGTTGCACCAAAAAGAACTTCCTTAAATCTGTAAGTTACAACTTTCTCAAGGGTCACGTTTTTAAACCAAATGAATTTACATAAATCTCTACAGTGAGATAAAATACCAATACACAAAAATGCCTTAGCAATATCTGCAACTATCGCTAAAGGGTTAGTACGAAACTCAATAAATTAATCAACTAGTTTGGTTGTTGGTCTAGGTCCAGTCAAATGATATTCGTTAAAACTCTTGGATATGGAATCAGCTTGGCTAGAAGCATTAAACACTACTCTAATGGGAGTGGTAGGAGAGTTCTTGTACACTGGATGGTGAGGGAGGTAATGGTTGAACCATCAACTACTAAGAGATTGTCAAATTTCTCAATAATCATATATATTCATACTGTTTAAAAATCTGAGAGTATTGTGCATAAAATTCTGGGCGAGATGAAAATGACTTGCCTAGAGACATGAGTTGACCAAATGCCTTATGGTAATTACTAGCAGGTCTAGATGTTGACTTGAATGGTATCTCAACATAGCACTTATTGTCTATCTTTTGACATGTAGATTCAAACTGGTAAAACGACTGTGCTTTTTCAAGGGTAAAAGTCTCTGACTTAAAGTCAACAAAATCTAAACTCCAAAGATTCTCAACTTGATTGAATTCAGACTTAAAAGCATTTATGCTTACTCGTCCACAAATTGCACTTTGAGCATGGACTAAATTGATTGACTGCGAACCTAATGCCCACTTAGGTAATGCTCCAAATATTTTTGAATCTGATGGACTTAATAAAAGTGTAACTCCTTAAGAACAGCTTATATTTGTCACATATTTAGAGAAGTAATCTGCTCCTATAACAAGCCCTGTATCACTGATGTCATCTGAATTAATGCAAGGACCAGCAAGTTTTACACCTTTGTTCTTTAACATCTCCAGAACCCTTGCTAACTCAGGGGCACACATTATTGTATTTACTTCATCATAAACTACAGCAAAGATCACAAATTGTTGTTTACCGGCACGAATGACAATATGAACAACATTTCACCATAAATTTTGAACTTGATTGCTAAAGGTAATTAGATTAAGTGAAATGCGACTCACTGGTTTCATGTTAAGATGTTGTGCTAAAACAGAATGAGTAAATATACGTTGTAAACCAGAATCCAAGAACATTCTCACTAATCTGATCCTGATAGTTGAACAATAGCTATGGGAAGCGCTGTTGGAAGTAACATACTTTCACTCTCTACGCTGCTCAATACATTAGTTTGTACTGAAATGACATTACTGGAATCACCATTTAAAGCTTTATGCTTACCTTAGTCATCACATAAATGGAAAATTTTTGCTGCTGTCGTCTGATCAGAGTTGCTCTTTGAATTCTCCTCCTTTGGTGCTGTAGAGAGGCTAGTTTAAACTGTCACTTGATTAACTGCTGTATTATTACAAAGTTTCATACATAGGAAGGTATGGTGTTTCCCATTACAGTTTTCACATTCAAGTTTAATCTTGCACTCTGCGGTTCTATGGCCTTTCCTCATACACTTAAAACAAAGACCTAATTCCCTTACTCCCTCTATCCTAGCTTCAAAGGAGGGGAATTTGGGACAAATCTCTACTTGATGTAACAATGAACAAAATACACAAGACTTCTTCTGACTAACTTCAGGTTAGACTGTGCATTTATATACTTAAATCCAAATTTCTTATTTTTGGACGACACTACAGCTTGTCTGGAAACAGTGCTAATTTTATTAGGACTAGACTTAAATTTAAGCTTAGACTATGTTTGAATTAGCAACTTATTTATTTTTAGGTTTAACAGTTTGATCTGAAAGTGCTTGCGAGCATGCCATCTCTTGAATTATGTTACCAGTACCATCTGTAATTTGCTTAATTGTTAATTCAAAGGTATTGTACTTATTGAAAAGACACTCTAAAGTCTGAGAGGGAAGCCTTTTGGCAATGACGTCCTTAATCAGATAATCATTACAGTGAGAACCAGTCACACATTCTATCTGCAACAATAAACATTCAACTGTTAAACAAAGCTCCGTCAAATCTGGAAGACTATGAGCTGGACACTTGAGATTCAAAAGATCTGAATGTGCCTGTTTTAGCAAACGAGTATTATCAGCAAATCTAGACTTATGTAGTTTAAGCACAAAACTATAATTATTACTTGTTATGCTTAGACCTCAATCGTCTTATAGGCTACAGCTCTCAGGCATGATCTCACCAAATTAAACTATATCACAGCATCTATGTCTTGCCTACTATCAATAATACTACCAAATAAATACCAGAATGCACTCAACTGTGATAGTTCTCCACTAAATTCAAGGATTTTTATCTTCGCTAACTTAGGGTGTTGAAGATTCTTTGTAGGTCCTACTGGGCTAGGATTAGGATTGAAAGTAAAAAATTGTGCATCATGTTGAAGCATACTTGAGCGCTCATCTATATTTAACTTAAGTATTGATTGTATCATCATTGCATTGCGTCTCATTGTTCTATAATCTCTGCAGACCTTCTTTAGCTCATCAGTGTCAATTTCGCTTTGATATGATATAAATACTTTTCAAACGCTTCAAGAATTGCTCAACAAGAGAAATACTATCTTCTAAGTCCAAGTACTTAGTATGGTAAATGGCAAAAGCCTCTGACTCACTATCGCAGTGGTTCTTAACCTTTTTCAGCATATGCACCCCTTTCAAATTAGCAGTCAGTTCTCCCCCCCCCCCGGTTGCTGAAATAAATAAAAAATTACTAAAAATACAAACTTGATGTGATGTGTATTAATAACAAAACCACGTTTTATTTTTATTTAATCTTCATTCATACAGCTTATATGTTTTTTTTTTCATGACAAAAATCAAGAGTACATATTAATTAAAATGAAATTACATTATTTTGGCTGCACTGCACAGCAAACCCAGTGACTTTGTTGCTGCTGAAGCAAAAAGTTTTTTTTTCCGAAAAAATATAACTCGTATATAAAAATATATTTTGCTTTATTTATTCACAGTCATCCTCGCAGTTAAAAATCACTGCACTAGTGCTAACCATCTGTACATAGGTCATATAGGTTACCCCAAAGC
>JAXCGZ010021301.1:25000-30000 GCA_037179515.1 Halocaridina rubra | reverse complement strand
GGTGTGAGAGCGGAGATGTTGAAAGAAGGGGGTGTGACTGCATTGGAATGGTTAGTGAGAGTGTTCAATGTATGCTTTATGTTGTCATTGGTGCCAGTGGAATGGGTTATTGCCTGTATAGTGCCCCTATACAAAGGTAAGGGAGATATATATGAATGCAGTAATTTTAGGGGTATAAGTTTGTTGAGTGTGGTAGGAAGATTGTATGGTAGGATACTGGTTAATAGGATTAGGGATAAGACAGAATATGTGATCGCGGAAGTGCAGAGTGGTGTTAGGAGAGGTAGAAGTTGTATAGATCAGATTTTTATAGTTAGGCAGTTATGTGAGAAATATTTAGCAAAGGGTAAGGATGTGTATTTTGCATTTTTGGATCTGGAGAAAGCGTATGATAGAGTTGATAGAGAGGCAATGTGGAATGTTTTGAGATTATATGGAATTAATGGTAAATTGTTGCATGCAGTGAAGAGTTTGTATGAGGGCAGTAGAGCTTGTGTTAGGGTAGGGAATGAAGTGAGTGAGTGGTTTCCAGTGAGTGTGGGACTGAGACAGGGATGTGTGATGCCACCATGGCTGTTCAATTTGTATATTGATGGAGTTGTAAGAGAGGTGAATGAGCGAGTGCGTGGTCGAGGTTTGAGAATTTTAGATGGGGATGATAACAAGTGGGAGCTGAATCAGTTGCTGTTTGCAGATGATACTGTGGTGGTGGCAGATTCAGAGGAAAAGCTGTGTCAGTTAGTGTAAGAATTTGGAATGGTGTGTGAGAGAAGGAAGTTGCGAGTGAATGTGGAAAAGAGTAAGGTTATGAGGTGTACAAAAAATGAGGATGGCGCTGAATTGAATGTTATGTTTAATGGAGAGACACTTGAGGAGGTTAATCAGTTTAAGTATTTAGGCTTGGTTATAGCTGCAAATGGTGGAGTGGAAGCAGATGTGTGTCACAGAGTGAATGAAGGATGTAAAGAGTTGGGTGCATTGAAAGAAGTGATGAAGAATAGAGGGTTGGAAATGAATGTTAAGAAAGTTTCGTATGAGAAAGTGGTTGTGCCAGCTGTGATGTGTGGATCAGAGTTATGGGGTATAAAAGTAAGTGAGAGACGGAAACTAAATGTGTTTGAGATGAAATGCCTGAGGAGTATGATTGGTGTATCTCGATTGGATAGGGTTAGGAATGAAGTGGTGAGAGCAAGAACGGGTGTGAGGAGAGAAATTGCAGCCAGAGTAGATATTGATGTTCTGAGATGGTTTGGCCATGTGGAAAGGATGGATGATGAAAGGCTGCTGAAAAAGGTGATGAATGCGAGAGTTGATGGGAGAAATGCTAGAGGGAGGCCTAGGTTTGGATGGATGGAGTTAGTAAGGAGAGCCCTGAATGATAGGTTAGTTACAGTGAACATATGAATCATGTAGAACATTAGCAAACAAATTATGTAGAGTATTAGCATGTATGAACATTTAAAAATATGATAGTCAATAACATAAATGGTAATTTCTATAAGAAACCTCATCTTATAATTTTATTCCTATCGTTATTACGGGGCATTGATTTGTCTTAAAATTAAGCCTTAAAAAAACTACTCCTGAAACAAAACATTTGTTACGGTGTGAAAAATTAAAAAAAACATTCACCATTTCAATATGCAATTACTATTAAGAGACAAACTGATATGAGAACTAAATGAACACCAAGATTAAATCATGATTCAAACAATGATAATGTCTATAGCAAAACAATGATAATATCTAAGCAAAACAATGATATTATTTAGGCAGAATACAACTTATTATGATTTGTGCAAATGGTACTTATTCAAAAAAACTATATCTAAAGGAGACTGTGAGTTTTCACTTTAAAATTATCTTAAAGCTAGACACAAATTAAAAAATTATAAATTGTCTTTTCGCACAGGGGTCAAAGATGGTGGGGACATTTTCTTTCCCATTTTCTCAGCTCTAATACGTGGGTTGTTTTTTTCAACAACTAATAAGGGATTTTCCATACCCTTCCTTTCTCTCTTCCTAAAGCTAGGACATGTATGGGGATTCTTTCTGGGGATCTCATCAATTCGTTTACATGGCTTCTAAGGTGTTATTAAGATGTTTAAAAAGACTTCTGTTTCCTCTCCCTTGCTCATGAAATTCTTGCTAGGCGTTATATAATGGTATTCATGTGTCCTCGCATTTTGCTCTCCCCCGCCGTCTTTACTGCAGGCCCAGGTTCGTACACTACCACAAATTCTATTTCTCCTAAGATTGGCAAGACAAAAAGGAAGCGATCGATGCATCTTCCGAACCCCTCCAGTCTGTCTTTTTCGTCCTACCCCCGGGCCGGTCTTGACTGGAACCACCCTTGTAGGAGACCTGCAATGTCATGGCGGCTTTCTCTTCAGTACTGCAATACACACGTACCTTCAAAGCAGAACTCGGGATGAAAATTTAAACCTATGGCACTAATACAGTTGTAAGAAAGGTTCCCTATGACTTCGGGGTACCAACAATAGCCATACTTTGCCTCCCCTGCAACTGCAAGTGCTTGCAATCTCTATTCAATGGGCAACAGGGACTTGTTTGAGAGAGAACAAAATCTAACGACTTTTAGAACTTGCAGGTCGGGGCTGCCTAGAAATAGGGTGGTAATGGAAGGTACGTGTCCACACCACTAGATTATTATTCCAAGATACTTAGGACTTAGCTGACAAACTGATACATAACATTACTCTACTATAGATATCAAAAAGAACAAGCATTAAATGCTGAGAAAAGTCACTAAAGAAATATTCTTATTAGCAGTGGCCACAGTAATATCAAGCATGAATTCAGATAAAAGATACAAATCATCAGGTTACTGCTGATTGCATTTCAAAAATAATAATTAGCAAAAGGTCATTGCGAGATAGCAACAATAACAGTCAACATCATAATAACATTACTAATAATCATGATCATAATAAAAATAATAAAAAATGAAATAAAAATACTAAATCAGAAATAGCAATATATATACAATGGAGACTGGCATTCAGAAGTAAGAACGGAGTTCTATACTTATATTTCATAGTAATGCTCATTCTAACACAGTCTTTTTTACAATTCCAATTCCTGCTGTCATAATATGTATATATATAGAGCATAAACGGCAACTTTCGGGCTCCCCAATTTGTCAATGGGAGTTTTGTCTATTCTCCAAACAGTTGCGATATGTGGTGCAAATATTTATGCAAAAGTCGGTACTACCGATGTCTTATCAGTATTTACACAATAACAGCATGCAAAAATTTATCAACTGAAATAAAGTGTAGGCACAATTATCGCCAAGCTTGGCTGAAAAAACAAACAAAAAAAGAATCAATGACGGCAACATTCTCGTAGCATCTGAAGGAGCTCATGTCAGTCTCAAAGAGAGAGAGAGAGAGAGAGAGAGAGAGAGAGAGAGAGAGAGAGAGAGAGAGAGAGAGAGATTTTTCTTCAAAAAAGCATAATTTTCGCTTGTAAGGCCCTTCTTTATGACTTAACTTCCTACCCTACTATACAAAGGGACAGAGCGCAACTGCAATCATTTTCTAACATCTAGAAAGAAAAACAAAACAAAAACAAAGTAATTTAGTGTTCAACTGCAGAAACATCGAAGCATAAATCCATTCCTTTCTGTTTAATATTGCCAAGGACTTTACTGTAATAGATTACACATCCTTGTCTATAATGACAATCTCTTTTTTCTCTTGCTATAAATCAGAGGGTTGAGTCAAAGCACACACTCTCTATAAGGCAACATATCCCTGATGAAATTAAAGCAAAATATGAAAATCATAAGTGACAATATATCTACTACTATCAACAAAAGTACAAATATCTTTTTCTTAACAAACTTCTTAAAAGGACTTAGTATCATTATTTTTAAATTTAAATCTTAACATATGAATTCTGGTAATCTTAATTATCTTAATTAGCTCAATTGTAATTTTAAATTCATGACAATGATAGGGATTAACAATAATTATCTCTAGATAATCTTTTCAAAACTCTTTAATAATAATATATATCAAATGGATGGAGATATTAAAGATTTTTTCTTCACACAAAAAACTACAACAAAAAAACGGGAATCTGAAAAAATATAAAAAGTCTGTCTCTGTGTATGCAATAATAATAAAAACAAATATATTTCATCGGCAACAGTAAAGAATGCATTTTGCTTAAGTTTCATAATCTCGTAAGGAGTTGTACAGGAACAATTAAAACAGAGAATATATATATTCTTCTGCTCTCTCAAATACGGGAAACGGCTGTGTAACATTCTTGTTGTCATTTCTTGTCAGCTCACACTCTTTCTTTATGACCAGGCTGAAATAATTTTGATAAACATTATCATGGCTAAAACCTTCAAAGTTTTATTTTATATATTAATCAAACATATTCTTTCGGACAAATAATGTATATACTGCAGCTAGCAAAAAATAAAGAATTATTCATAGATTCACGTCCTCTATCACGTAATATCTATCTTGGAATTCTCAAAAGTCGAATAATAATCTCATTGGCGGAGTAGGGGATGAAACCAAAATAAAACAAACTTGGCATCTCAACCAGGTGGAGAATCATTTTCTCAAAAATATCCCTCAATAGATATTGCAACAGCGCATCACCTCCCATAAATATACTCGGATATGGCATGAACATAGACCCGGTGGAGCAGGGGAACTATCCTCGCAGACTCCCCCAGTCATGCTTCCTAACGGTGCTTCCCGTGATTTCACCCCCTAGAGCAACCCCCCCATTATACCCCCAGTCATTCATGCTCATTCTCCCTCACATTCGCTATATCACTTTCAAACTTGAATTCCCTTTCTCTCTGTAAAATTCCAATCTTAACTTCTCTGTGTACCACGCGTGGCTTCCCCTTCCCCTATCACTCTGCAGGAGTGGGTGGGTGAAATCTCGGTCGGGCCACTTGGTCACATGACTGTCTCACAAGTCCTAGGTCCTATTCTAACAAACAA
>JAXCGZ010021301.1:15000-20000 GCA_037179515.1 Halocaridina rubra | reverse complement strand
ACAGCGGTCAGAACTCATTTGGGGCAAGATTCCTAGATTGCGTACAAGGGAATTTGCTACACCAACATGTAATGGAACCAACGAGGGCCAGGGGTGGGGATGAGCCATCACTACTTGATCTAGTATTCACAGATAATGTGTTGGATATTGAAAAAATTGAGTATGAACCACCATTTGGAAAGAGTGACCACTGTGTGTTGTTGATGGAGTATATAACTGAAGATATTCTGCCTGAGAGTAGAGGCACTGAGGACATGAGGAGGAACTATCCGAAAGGAGATTACATCAAAATGAATGAGCTTTTTGCAGTTATTGACTGGAGAACCTTATTTGACAACAAATCTATACAAGAAATGTATGACATCTTTTGTGAGAAATATGGGAAGATAGTAGATTGCTGCATACCTGTCTCCAAAGTAGGTGTAATTCATGCCAGAGAGAAATGGTTCGATAATGAGTGTAAAAGAGCTAAGGAGTGGAGAGACAAATGCTGGAAAAGGTATAGGAGGAGAAAAAACATAAATGCCAGGCAAACCTACAAAAGAGCAAGAAATGACTACCTAAGTAAAAGGAGAGAGGCAGAGAGAGACTATGAGAGGGACATCACCAGGAAGGCTAAAGAAAATCCCAAGCTTTTCCACAGCTTTATCAGAGGAAAACTGATGGTAAAAGAACAGGTTTCAAGGCTAAAGAGAGCTGATGGAAGCATCACTGAGACGGATGAAGAGATCTGCAAAGAACTGAACAAGGGGTTTCAGTCAGTATTTACAGTAGAAAATACTCCACCCCCTCAGATTGCAGAGATAGAAGCTCAAGGGCCGGTATTGGAGAACATCAACCTTACAGCCACAAGCAAATGTGATACCTATCTTCAAAAAGGGAAGGAGGGATACGGCTCTGAACTATAAACCAGTTTCCTTGACCAGCATAGTTTGCAAAGTTATGGAGAAACTACTAAGGAAACATATCTCTCTTCACTTGGAATCCTTCAACTTTTTGTCAGTGAGGCAACATGGCTTCAGAAAAGTTAGATCAACAGTAACAAACTTATTAGAATTTTATGATGAGGTAAGCCGAATTTTACAGGAAAGAGAGGGCTGGGCAGATTGCATATTCCTAGACTTCCCAAAAGCGTTTGACACTTTTCCACATGGGAGACTTATTAGGAAGCTGCAAGCAATGGCTAGAATAGGTGGAAATGTTTTGGAATGGATAAAAACTTACTTAGAAGGAAGGGAACAGAGGGTTAGAGTAAGACACTCAGTGTCTGAATGGAGAAGAGTCAGTAGTGGAGTTCCACAGGGTTCAGTTTTAGGGCCACTTTTGTTCCTTGTATATGTAAATGACATACCAGAGTCTGTAAATTCATTCATGAATATGTTTGCAGATGATGCAAAGATTGTGAAGAAAGTAAAAATCGAGAACAATGGTAGAGAACTTCAGGAGGATCTAAATAATCTGCATGAGTGGTCAGAAAAGTGGCTAATGAAATTCAATACTTCAAAATGTAAGGTAATGAGAATGGGTACAAGTGCAAGAAGGCCCAAGCTTGACTACTCGGTGGCTGGAGTACAACTTCAAGAGACAGAAAATGAGAGAGATCTAGGAGTAAACATACTGGCAGATTTGTCTCCAGAAATACATATAAATGGCATAGTAGGTTGGCCATGGCACCAACCGCACGTTGAAAGACTACGACTGAAGGTATTAGGATGCAACTAGGACTGATCCAGACAGTTCCAGGTTGAATCTTCCTTCAGGACGGTTCTTTCCTCATGCCTACATCTACATTGAATATTCTGGCAAATTCATTACACATCTCTTGCTATTCCATTACATTTGACAAGTCACAACATTCTGCACATCTGTCTCTTTTACTTTCCATTTCCTCACATTTTGTCATTATTTATGGAAGGTTCACAACTAATGGCCCCCAGTACCCGGCATAGTGGGGTGCGAAGAATCTCCGGGGATCGTGTTGACTCCACCATTGGCTTGAGGGCAGACACGCCTGGTGGTAGTAATGGATATGCTCTTAACCTTGCACCTCCTAATAGATCTGCTTCTTTCACTCTTCACTATTCAAACATTCGTGGGCTGAATTCTAATCTTTCGTCTGTGGAACAGCACTTGGGCTCTTTCCTCCCTAACCTCCTCCTCCTATCTGAAACCCAGTTGTCTATACATGCTTCCACTGACCCTTTCCAAATCTCCCACTATAATCTGTATACTCGTTTTCGTTCCAAAGGTGGGGTCTGTGTTTACTGCAACATTAACACTCCTACTGTGAGGCTCATGGACCTTGAATGTCCTGACTTTGATGTTCTCTGGCTAAAAGTCTATCTCTCCACTACCACTATCATCCTTTGCTTCTGCTACTGTTCTCCAAACTCCACCGAGTTTGTATCTTTCTTTGAATATCTCTCCTCGTGCCATGAGTCATTGCTATCTTCTCACCCACATGCTGAAGTTCTCTACATTGGAGACTTCAATGTACACAACAGTGAGTGGCTTCATTCAACTCACACTGATGTGGGAGGAAGCGAGGCTCTTGCTTTCTCTATTACTCATGATCTGGAGCAAATTATTAAACATCCTACTCGTGTTCCTGATCGTCACGAACAAGCTGCTAACATTCTTGACCTTTTTTTTACTTCTAACCCTTCACACTACTCTTATTCCGTGCTTTCCCCTCTTGGTAAATCTGACCACTCCATGATCTCTGTTTCTTCCATTTTCGCTCCCCCACCACCAATCCCTCCTACTCAACGCTGCCTTTGGCACTTCGAGCGAACTCAATATGAAAATTTGCGTAACTTTCTCTTTGACTTTCCATGGGATGACTACTGCTTTTGGTCCCGCAACCCTGATCGGGTAGCTGTAAAAGTTGCCGAGATCATGACCGCGGGAATGGAGGCGTACATCCCCTCTTCTACAAAAACTTTCTCTCCCCCTAAACCTTGGTTTGACCGTGCCTGCTCCATGGCTATCCAGGCTAGGAATCAGGCTCACCGATCTTACCAAGCCTCTCCTTCCGATTTAACTCGCTCTGCTTTTATTATAGCTAGGAATCGCTGTACAGCTCAGATTCGAAGGTCTAAGGCTTCCTTTATAAGAAGGAAAGTTGATGACCTTAACTCCTCTCCCACTGACAAATGCTTCTGGTCCTTAGCCAAAAACCTCTCCAAAAACTTCTGTAACTCAAGCTTTCCCCCTCTCATTCGTTCTGATGGTTCTATAGCTTGCTCTCCCACTGACAAAGCCACTCTCTTTGGCTCTCATTTTTCTGCTAACTCTTCTATCAACGATTCCAGCGCACCTGTTCCTCAGTCTTTTCCCCTCTCTAACCCTATGCCCTCCCTTATCCTTTCTTCACGCAAAGTTCATAAGGTTCTTTGCTCACTAAAGACAAACTAGGCATCTGGTCCCGATGGTATCCCTGCAAGGTTAATTAAGGAGTTTGCAGATGAACTGGCTCCCGTGCTTTGCCGTCTTTTTCGCCTCATTCTGTCAACCAGTATCTATCCTTCATCTTGGAAGCATGCTCTAGTTCAACCTGTTCCTAAGAAGGGTGACCGCTCTATTCCTTCTAACTACCGACCTATTGCTCTAACCTCCTCTATTGCTAAAGTTTTCGAAACTTTGCTCAATGCTCACTTCTTGAAACGCCTTGAATCTAACTCACTTATCTCCTATCACCAGTACGGCTTCCGCAAGGCAAGATCCACTGGTGATCTCCTGTCCTATCTTACTCATGTA
Organism: Halocaridina rubra; assembly: GCA_037179515.1. Classification (NCBI taxonomy): domain Eukaryota; kingdom Metazoa; phylum Arthropoda; class Malacostraca; order Decapoda; family Atyidae; genus Halocaridina; species Halocaridina rubra. The sequence continues at coordinate 16,241 of JAXCGZ010021301.1, read as the reverse complement.
TGGTCATCTTCTCTGAGAAACTATGGGGAATCCTTTGTCGTCGCCCTTGATATCTCTAAGGCTTTTGACAGAGTCTGGCACAAGGCTCTGTTGGCCAAACTCCCTGCCTACGGCTTTACCCCTTCTTTCTGTTCTCTGATTTCCAGTTTTCTCACTGACCGTTCTATATCTGTAGTTGTTGATGGTGCGACATCTAGCCCTTTCTCTGTGTCCAGTGCTGTTCCACAGGGCTCTGTTCTTTCACCAACTCTCTTCCTTCTCTTCATCAATGATCTTCTACAGTCCCCATCTTCCTCTCTTCTTCATGCCTTTGCCGCTGATTCTACCCTTCACTTTTCCTCTGCCTTTTCTTCACAACCTTCATCTGTTACTCATAGTCAATCTCGTATCACTCTTTCTTCTACTCTTAACTCCGATTTGCAGAGAGTTTCTGAATGGGACACTCAAAATTTAGTTAAATTCAATGCCTCCAAGACACAGTTTCTCGCTATCTCTTTATCTTCTTCTCCTCCTGATAACCCCATTGTCTTCGAAACTAATGAAATTTACCCTCTTAACTCTATCAATATATTAGGAATCCATATAGCCTCTAACTTGTCTTGGAGGAATCACATAATCCAAATTTCTAAATCTTCATCCAAAAAATTGAGGGTTTTGTTTCGTTTTCGTTATTACTTTTCCTCATTGCAGTTACTTAAAATTTACAAAGGTCTTATCCGCCCCTGCTTAGAATACTGCTCACACATCTGGGGTGCTTCTTCCTTTACTTATCTTCTTGATAGGGTTCAATCTAAGGCAGTCAGACTCATTAATGATCCTTCTCTTACTGCTAACCTGGATTCTCTCTCTCTTCGCCGTAAGGTATCTTCCCTTTCGCCTTTCTATCGCTACTACTTCCATCGCTGCTCTGATGAGTTGGCGAGTTGCATCCCTCCTCCACTGCCGAGGCCGCGTAACACTCGCCAAGCGGCCTCATCTCACAGGTACTGTGTGGAGATTTGTAGCTCGCGGATTGGTCGGTGCAGCGACTGCTTTTTCCCATCTACCTCCAGACTCTGGAACTCTCTTCCTCCTTCTGTCTTTCCTAATTCTTATGACCTTTCATCCTTCAAAAAGCAGATCTATCGTCATCTAAAGAGCCTAGTCCTCCATATCTCTGGGTCCTCATTACTTTGACTGTTTTTTTCTGTCTGTCGTTTTCCTTTGTGTGACATTACCTCATCTCTGCCTTGCCCTTAACT
>JAXCGZ010021301.1:7500-10000 GCA_037179515.1 Halocaridina rubra | reverse complement strand
CTTTAAGTGGGGGGTAGCCGACATAAAAAAAGGAAAACAATAAGGGGATTACTTTGCCCTATGGGCAATGACGAGGGAGCTAGCGACCATTCAGATGGCACTGCTTGAGCGCCACAGCCCATCCTCCCGGCTCCTCCACAACTTGTGTCGCTTCACAACTTCCATCTCCCCTACAGCCCCTACCACAGGGCTACCTCTGTAAGATGCAGCCCCTTGGTAACAGCAGATGGCCATCAGAGCTGCGTTACAATCGCTCGCCACTCATTCCTATTCCTAGCATGTTCACTTGCTTCCCTCACATCCATCCTCCTATCATTCAGGGCTCTCCTTACTCCATCCATACCTAGGCCTCCCTCTAGCATTTCTCCCATCAACTCTCGCATTCATCACCTTTTTTAGCAGTCTTTTATCATCCATCCTTTCCACGTGTCCAAACCATCTCAAAACATTCATATCTACTCTGGCTGCAATTTCTCTCCTCACACCCGTTCTTGCTCTCACCACTTCATTCCTAACTCTATCTAACCGAGATACACCATTCATACTCCTCAGGCATGTCATCTCTGATACATTCAGTTTTCGTCTCTCACTTACTTTCATACCCCATAACTCTGATCCATACATCACAGTTGGCACAACCACTTTCTCATACAAAGCTACTTAACATTCATTTCCAACCCTCTATTCTTCATCACTCCTTTCAACGCACCCAACACTTTACATCCTTCCCTCACTCTGTGACACACATCTGCTTCCAATCCACCATTTCCAGCTATAATTGAGCCTAGATACTTAAATTGATCAACTTTTTCAAGTGTCTCTCCATTCAACATAACATTCAATCCAGCACCATCCTCATTCCTTGTACACCTCATAACCTTACTCTTTCCCACATTCACTCACAACTTCCTTCTCTCACATACCATTCCAAATTCTGACACTAACTGACACAGCTTCTCCTCTGAATCTGCCTCCACCACAGTATCATCTGCAAACAGCTACTGATTCAGCTCCCACTCGTTATCATCCCCAGCTACCATTCTCAAACCTCGACCACGCACTCGCTCATTCACCTCTCTTACAACTCCATCAATATACAAATTGAACAGCCATGGTGACATCACACGTCCCTGTCTCAGTCCCACACTCACTGGAAACCACTCACTCACTTCATTCCCTACCCTAACAAAAGCCCTACTGCCCTCATACAAACTCTTCGCTGAATGCAACAATTTACGATTAATTCCATATAATCTCAAAACATTCCACATTTCTTCTCTATCAACTCTATCATACGCTTTCTCCAGATCCAAAAATGCAAAATACACATCCTTTCCCTTTGCTAAATATTTCCCACATAACTGCCTAACTATAAAAATCTGATCTATACAACCTCTACCTCTCCTAACACCACTCTGCACTTCCACGATCACACTTTCTGTCTTATCCCTAATCCTATTAACCAGTATCCTTCCATACACTTTTCCTACCACATTCAACAAACTTATACCCCTAAAATTACTGCAGTCATACACATCTCCCTTACCTTTGTATAGGGACACTATACAAGCAATCACCCATTCAACTGGCACCATTGACAACATAAAGCATATATTAAACACTCTCAATAACCATTCCAATGCAGTCACACCCCCTTCTTTCAACATCTCTGCTCTCACACCATTCATTCCAGGTGCTTTACCTGCTTTCGCTTCATACAATACCCTTTTCACCTCCCCTCTTGTCATCTCTCTCTCATTTTCATCTCCCATTACTGGCACTTCAACACCCCCCACTGCCACTATAGCTGCCTCTCTATCTTCCTCAACATTCAGCAAGCACTCAAAATATTCTGCCCATCTTTTCCTTGCATCGTTCCCTCTTAACATGTGTCCATTCAGGTCTTTCTGTCTCTTCTATCCTCGATCCACCCTTCCTTACAGTCTTCACTTCTTTCCAAAACTTCTTTTATTCTCCTCATATGACCTACTAAAATCCTGTCCCCACCTAACATTTGCCAACCTCTTTTCTTCCTCTACCTTCCGCTTGGTTTCCACATTTTTTTGTCCCTATGTCTTTCATACTTCTCCATACTTTTACACTACAGCCATTCTTCTAAAGCCCTCTTTTTTCTCTTCTACGTTCAATTTCACCCCTTCATTCCACCACTCACTGCCCCTCTTCATGCCATCTCCAACCAACCTCTTTCGACACACATCACTTGCATGTCCCACAAAACCTTCTGTCATCAACCCACATTCCTCCTCTAACTCCCCAACTTCTCTTTCTTTCACCCTGTCATATGCCACTTTCAACCTGTCCTGATATTCCTCCTGTCTCTTCTCTGGATTTTTCAACTCTTCCATCTACACCATTTCCTCTTCTACATCCTCCCACTCTTTTTCGCCACTCTTTTGCTACTACCACTTTTGCTTCAACCAAAAAATGATCAGACATCCCAGCAGCCACACCCCTAAATGCATGCACATCTTTCACTCTA
>JAXCGZ010021300.1:55000-58079 GCA_037179515.1 Halocaridina rubra | reverse complement strand
TCATAGCAAAATACATACACATATGCACACATGGTTATGACAGAGTGGATAGGGATCGATATTTTGATATGGCAGGCTCTAGAACTAGAGGTCATAGTTTGAAACTTAGTAAGAAAACTTCTTTGCAGGATGTAAGGAAGTACTTTTGCAGTGTAAGAGTAATTGATAATTGGAACTGGCTGAGCGAGGAGGTAGTTCATGCTAACTCAATCCATAGTTTTAAGGACAAGTATGATCAGTTTCACTGTGTATAGAAAAGGCACCTACCAGGAGACGGGGACTTACGAGCATGGGGCTTGTTGCTGTTTGAATAATTTGGTAATTACACACACACACACACACACGTTTGTATATATATATATATATATATATATATATATATATATATATATATATATATATATATATATATATATATATATATATATATATATATATATATATATATATATAAGTACAAACTGTTAGCATACAGCACTAAATAGTAAGGAGGCCCATCAGTGAAACAAAACTTATAAAACAATGCTATATTTCGGATCCTAACTTGAGTAGGGATCCAGTTAGGATCCGAAATTTAGCATTATTTTATAAGTTTTGTTTCACTGATGGGCCTCCTTACTATATATATATATATATATATATATATATATATATATATATATATATATATATATATATATATATATATATATATATGTGTGTGTGTGTGTGTGTGTGTGTGTGTGTGTGTGTGTGTGTGTGTGCGCGCGCGCGCGCGTGTGTGTGTGTGTGTGTGTGTGTGTGTGTGTGTGTGTGTGTGTGTGTGTGTGTGTGTGTGTGTGATTACCTAATTGTGTTTACGGGAAAGAGCCCAAAGCTCGTATCTTCCCGTCTCCTGATCGGTTCCATTTTATACTTAGTGATACTTATCATACCTGTCCTTAAAACTATGGATTCAGATAGCATTAACTACCTCCTCGCTTAGCCAATTCCAATTATCAACTACTCTTACACTGAAAAAGTATTTCCTTACATCCTGCAAAGAACTTTTCTTACAGAGCTTCAAACTATGACCTCTAGTTCTAGAGCCAGCCATATCAAAATATCGATCCCTATCCACTCTATCATAACCATGAAGGAATTTAAAGACTGTCATCATATCCCCCCTCAATCTTTTAGCTTCGAGTGATGGTAAGTCTAATTCCCTCAGCCTCTCATCATAACTGAGATTGCGTATTTCTGGCACCAATTTGGTGGCATGTCTTTGAACTTTTTCAAGCTTAGCTATGTGCTTTTTCAAGTGTGGATTCCAAAAGGGGGCTGCATATTCGAGTTTTGGCCTCACATAGGTTACATAAATATTTCTGAACATTTCCTTGTCCATGTGCCTGAAGGCTACCCTTACATTTGATAAAAATGCATATGCTGCCCTTGCTATGCCATTTATATGTATTTCTGGAGACAAATCTGCCAGTATGTTTACTCCTAGATCTCTCTCATTTTCTGTCTCTTGAAGTTGTACTCCAACCACCGAGTAGTCAAGCTTGAGCCTTCTAACACCTATGCCCATTCTCATTACCTTACATTTTGAAGTACTGCATTTCATTAGCCACTTTTCTGACCACTCATGCAGATTATTTAGATCCTCCTGAAGTTCTCTACCATTGTTCTCGTTTTTTACTTTCTTCACAATCTTTGCATCATCTGCAAACATATTCATGAATGAATTTACAGACTCTGGTAGATCATTTACATATACAGGGAACAAAAGTGACCCTAAAACTGAACCCTGTGGAACTCCACTACTAACTCTTCTCCATTCAGATACTGAGTGTCTAACTCTAACCCTCTGTTCCCTTCCTTCTAAGTAAGTTTTTATCCATTCCAAAACATTTCCACCTATTCTAGCCATTGCTTGCAGCTTCTTAATAAGTCTCCCATGTGGAACAGTGTCAAACGCTTTCTGGAAGTCTAGGAATATGCAATTTGCCCAACCCTCTCTTTCCTGTAAGATTCGGCTTACCTCATCATAAAATTCTAATAAGTTTGTTACTGTTGATCTACCTTCTCTGAAGCCATGTTGCCTCACTGACAAAAAGTTGAAGGATTCCAAGTGAAGAGAGATATGTTTCCTTAGTAGTTTCTGCATAACTTTGCAAACTATGGTGGTCAAGGAAACAGGTCTATAGTTCAGAGCCGTATCCCTTCTTCCCTTTTTGAAGATAGGTATCACATTTGCTTGTTTCCAGCATCTTGGAATCTCCCCTGACTCCAGTGACTTTTTAAATATGATACTTAGTGCCACTGATATTGAGTTTGCGCATTTTTTAAGCACATGAGGGGATATGTCATCAGGACCTGTAGCTTTATGAACATCTAAATCCATCAGCGCTTTGCGTACCTCTGTGGCTGTAAGGTTGATGTTCTCTAATACCGGCCCTTGAGCTTCTATCTCTGCAATCTGAGGGGTTGGGGTATTTTCTACTGTAAATACTGACTGAAACTCCTTGTTCAATTCTTTGCAGATCTCTTCATCCGTCTCAGTGATGCTTCCATCCGCTCTCTTAAGCCTTAAAACCTGTTCTTTTACCTTCAGTTTTCCTCTGATAAAGCTGTGGAAAAGCTTGGGATTTTCTTTAGCCTTCCTGGTGATGTCCCTCTCATAGTCTCTCTCTGCCCCTCTCCTTTTATTTAGGTAGTCATTTCTTGCTCTTTTGTGTGTGTGTGTGTACATAGTATATGTGTGTTTTGACAATGGACGTGTGTATGTATGTGTATGTGAGTAATTACGCGTCATTACCTGAATGTGATTACCGGAAATCGATCATTAGTTGCTCCCCGTCTTCAGTCTACGCAGTTTCAAGATGTATTGATTATTTAAAAATGAAATAAAATGGTCGTGTGCAAAAACATGGATTAGAAAAAGAAGAAGAAGAAGAATTAATAACAAAAACAAGTTTATTTTTTATAATAATAATAATAATAATAATAATAATAATAATAATAATAATAATAATAATAATTACTGCACTCACAAGTTCCCTTAGTTACTTTGAGGTAATTAAACATTTTGTTGATATGCCGTATCGAGATAATAAGT